>JBAPLH010000003.1:3202500-3205000 GCA_037897445.1 Ceriops zippeliana | reverse complement strand
GGGGGGGGGGGGGGGGGGGGGGGGGGGGGGGGGGGGGGGGGGGGGGGGGGGGGGGGGGGGGGGGGGGGGGGGGGGGGGGGGGGGGGGGGGGGGGGGGGGGGGGGGGGGGGGGGGGGGGGGGGGGGGGGGGGGGGGGGGGGGGGGGGGGGGGGGGGGGGGGGGGGGGGGGGGGGGGGGGGGGGGGGGGGGGGGGGGGGGGGGGGGGGGGGGGGGGGGGGGGGGGGGGGGGGGGGGGGGGGGGGGGGGGGGGGGGGGGGGGGGGGGGGGGGGGGGGGGGGGGGGGGGGGGGGGGGGGGGGGGGGTGGGGGGGGGGGGGGGGGGGGGGGGGGGGGGGGGGGGGGGGGGGGGGGGGGGGGGGGGGGGGGGGGGGGGGGGGGGGGGGGGGGGGGGGGGGGGGGGGGGGGGGGGGGGGGGGGGGGGGGGGGGGGGGGGGGGGGGGGGGGGGGGGGGGGGGGGGGGGGGGGGGGGGGGGGGGGGGGGGGGGGGGGGGGGGGGGGGGGGGGGGGGGGGGGGGGGGGGGGGGGGGGGGGGGGGGGGGGGGGGGGGGGGGGGGGGGGGGGGGGGGGGGGGGGGGGGGGGGGGGGGGGGGGGGGGGGGGGGGGGGGGGGGGGGGGGGGGGGGGGGGGGGGGGGGGGGGGGGGGGGGGGGGGGGGGGGGGGGGGGGGGGGGGGGGGGGGGGGGGGGGGGGGGGGGGGGGGGGGGGGGGGGGGGGGGGGGGGGGGGGGGGGGGGGGGGGGGGGGGGGGGGGGGGGGGGGGGGGGGGGGGGGGGGGGGGGGGGGGGGGGGGGGGGGGGGGGGGGGGGGGGGGGGGGGGGGGGGGGGGGGGGGGGGGGGGGGGGGGGTTGGGGGGGGGGGGGGGGGGGGGGGGGGGGGGGGGGGGGGGGGGGGGGGGGGGGGGGGGGGGGGGGGGGGGGGGGGGGGGGGGGGGGGGGGGGGGGGGGGGGGGGGGGGGGGGGGGGGGGGGGGGGGGGGGGGGGGGGGGGGGGGGGGGGGGGGGGGGGGGGGGGGGGGGGGGGGGGGGGGGGGGGGGGGGGGGGGGGGGGGGGGGGGGGGGGGGGGGGGGGGGGGGGGGGGGGGGGGGGGGGGGGGGGGGGGGGGGGGGGGGGGGGGGGGGGGGGGGGGGGGGGGGGGGGGGGGGGGGGGGGGGGGGGGGGGGGGGGGGGGGGGGGGGGGGGGGGGGGGGGGGGGGGGGGGGGGGGGGGGGGGGGGGGGGGGGGGGGGGGGGGGGGGGGGGGGGGGGGGGGGGGGGGGGGGGGGGGGGGGGGGGGGGGGGGGGGGGGGGGGGGGGGGGGGGGGGGGGGGGGGGGGGGGGGGGGGGGGGGGGGGGGGGGGGGGGGGGGGGGGGGGGGGGGGGGGGGGGGGGGGGGGGGGGGGGGGGGGGGGGGGGGGGGGGGGGGGGGGGGGGGGGGGGGGGGGGGGGGGGGGGGGGGGGGGGGGGGGGGGGGGGGGGGGGGGGGGGGGGGGGGGGGGGGGGGGGGGGGGGGGGGGGGGGGGGGGGGGGGGGGGGGGGGGGGGGGGGGGGGGGGGGGGGGGGGGGGGGGGGGGGGGGGGGGGGGGGGGGGGGGGGGGGGGGGGGGGGGGGGGGGGGGGGGGGGGGGGGGGGGGGGGGGGGGGGGGGGGGGGGGGGGGGGGGGGGGGGGGGGGGGGGGGGGGGGGGGGGGGGGGGGGGGGGGGGGGGGGGGGGGGGGGGGGGGGGGGGGGGGGGGGGGGGGGGGGGGGGGGGGGGGGGGGGGGGGGGGGGGGGGGGGGGGGGGGGGGGGGGGGGGGGGGGGGGGGGGGGGGGGGGGGGGGGGGGGGGGGGGGGGGGGGGGGGGGTTGGGGGGGGGGGGGGGGGGGGGGGGGGGGGGGGGGGGGGGGGGGGGGGGGGGGGGGGGGGGGGGGGGGGGGGGGGGGGGGGGGGGGGGGGGGGGGGGGGGGGGGGGGGGGGGGGGGGGGGGGGGGGGGGGGGGGGGGGGGGGGGGGGGGGGGGGGGGGGGGGGGGGGGGGGGGGGGGGGGGGGGGGGGGGGGGGGGGGGGGGGGGGGGGGGGGGGGGGGGGGGGGGGGGGGGGGGGGGGGGGGGGGGGGGGGGGGGGGGGGGGGGGGGGGGGGGGGGGGGGGGGGGGGGGGGGGGGGGGGGGGGGGGGGGGGGGGGGGGGGGGGGGGGGGGGGGGGGGGGGGGGGGGGGGGGGGGGGGGGGGGGGGGGGGGGGGGGGGGGGGGGGGGGGGGGGGGGGGGGGGGGGGGGGGGGGGGGGGGGGGGGGGGGGGGGGGGGGGGGGGGGGGGGGGGGGGGGGGGGGGGGGGGGGGGGGGGGGGGGGGGGGGGGGGGGGGGGGGGGGGGGGGGGGGGGGGGGGGGGGGGGGGGGGGGGGGGGGGGGGGGGGGGGGGGGGGGGGGGGGGGGGGGGGGGGGGGGGGGGGGGGGGGGGGGGGGGGGGGGGGGGGGGGGGGGGGGGGGGGGGGGGGGGGGGGGGGGGGGGGGGGGGGGGGGGGGGGGGGGGGGGGGGGGGGGGGGGGGGGGGGG
>JBAPLH010000003.1:3122500-3200000 GCA_037897445.1 Ceriops zippeliana | reverse complement strand
TTGATTTAAACTGAATGCGGGTCATTGAAAATAAACCTATCTAAAATTTTAAATCATTATAATTAGTAAAATTTATTTAATTAATGGAAATTTTATGCTTCTAACGTAATCAAGTAGAATAAGAACTAGGATTATGGAATTGAAAGGTTACCGGACGGTCAATCATTCAGCGTTCATTAAATCATGAAGAGGAAAATTTAACTTCATGAGTTTGCTGGTAAAAACATGCATTTACTTTTCGTTGATAATTTTTTTTCTTCTAAATAATAATAATAATAATAATAATAAAGGTATAATAAGGATAGTAGTAGTCATTGTCTTTGCAGATTAAGGCTGAGTCACCCGCTTTTTTTTTTTTTTTTTTTAAATTCAACTATGGATAAAAAAAAAAAAAAAGAGAGAAAAGATTTCTCTATAACCAACTGTAGTATATCAAATCTAACACATAATTGGTGCCCCTCGACCATAAATTTCTGTTTATTTAAGGAGAGGTACTACCTCATGGTATTCAAACCGGCCACTCAAGGGACAAATACGATAAAATTACCACTAAAACTTTTATATAAAGTAATAAATTTGTGAGATTTTTAGTCATCGAATGCTAAAAAAAAAAAAAGTTTTGTGATATAACAATGAGTCCATACATAAATTTCTCATGCCTAGCTTTTTAATTACCAGGTGGGGGCGTTCCTATAAATTATTTGTAAGATTTGTGAATAAACTACTAACATTTTTCTTGTGATTGTGAAAAAATTGTAGGAAAGGTAGCCAAAGAGAAAAAGAGTGGCATTTAAACGTCATTAAAAGTGTTTGAGGGAAAATGTTCATAAGCCAGCAACATATGAGTTGTGATGTGTGTAGAGGCAAAATCATAGTTTCGGATAATTTCATTTGGATTTGAAACCGCATAAATTCAAGAAAGACGTTTAAGGGTGAGAATTGTCCCTTCCAATTGGTGCCATTGGCTGTCAAAAATTTTTACCATCTTCCGACAATTAGACGAGACAAAGTTGCAGGAACGATCATTCTGGAACTGGTTTTTGGTGTGGACACATCGTGTTCAGCCCACAAAGTGCCACTGTGGACAATGCACATTAATGATGATGAACCGAAGCCTAAATTTCTGGTTATGGCTGCCAATATGAGGAGTCATTATTAGTAGTTAATGTGTAGTTTTCAATATCCTTTTCTCTAATGAATAACACAGTCGGTCACATAACATAACGTCCATGGCCAATTCAGCAACTCGCGCAATACCACCGCGTGGTTATGTACTTAGGGAAGAGGGAAACGTCCTCTCTGGCCTAAAACTAAATGAAAACCTTTATAGAAATGAACTGTCTTCTTTACATAAATGATGGGGGAAAGTGGGTTTTCCTTCTCCACATGTCTGCGCAATATCTACAACTTCTCTTTCTCATCATCCTGCACGAAACAGAAAGCACAGACAAGAAATGCGGTCTCAGCTGCCAAGTGAGTCCGAAAATCATACTACATGTACTACAGTTTCTCAAAATCCAGGAACAAAACAACGTCCAATAGATAAATAATTTTTTTTCATCTGACAAGCTAATTACAAAATGAATGTAGCAAGTAAAGATAACAATCTCACGGAAGCTATCCCAAAGAGGGTCAAATGACATACTTCCAAGGACATGACAGCATATTCATCCCCAAATTGATTTTCAGGGCAAGGGACAAAAATTGGACTTTCCGTCCTGCCTCACCCTGCTGGGATGGTATTAATTTCAAGACCAGTAGTAGATCTTAAGCGCATCACATACTTGGACATTATTATATAATATCAACTGCACATCCACCACATTCAGGGCGTCTCTTCTTCCCTAAATTGGAAAATAGGATATATGGTTTGCAGCGGGGCACCCAAGCCATCCCATGTCAGTTACTATTGCTACTTAAAGGGGAATCACCACATTCATAAACAAATTGATCTGTAATATTTTGGTAAAAGTAATTTAAAACCAATTTTTTTGTATGAACTATGAAAATTGAGTTTGACTTAAAAATCTATTCTATTGGTGGGATGGCCCCCTATCCATTTTGGAAAGCAGGATGGTAACCAACAAATGCTTCTACATTGGCAACATCCGTAGGCTAAGGAAAAGAAAATTTTGTACTTACTGAACTATCTACCATCTTATCAAGATCATCATCAAAGTCTGCATCACTGTCACCTGCAAAACAATGCAGAGGGTTAGAAAATCTACCATCAAAATTTGATTCCTTTGGTATAGACCTTCACAAAGTGCATATGTAAATAATGCATACAGCATAGTAAACCAAACAGACCTATCAAACGACACAGCCAACCAAAATGCAAAACATAAACTATGATTTCTAAGGGAAGAGGTCAGATGGAAACGCAATATTCAAGTACTGTTTAAAAAGGAAACTAATTAATCGTGTGTGTGGTCTGAAAATAACCTGAAATGGTTACCAATATGAAGCCAAACAAAGCATACCCACTGATTGCATAGACTAAATATTTTTCTCTGGTTTCAAAACTGGTCAATTGATGCCCAAAATTTTTCTAGGGATGTAAAAACTCTTTTAAGCAAATTTGATTTACAAGGCTGTATTGAGATACCAGGCATGTGTTTAACAAACATGTGAAAAAAGGGAAAAAAGGAAAAAAAAAAAAAGCTATGCAGGCCAAGATGCAGTAACTAGTGGACAAAATAACCATATCCAGTGTCCATGAAAGATGTACCTGGGCCTTCATCACTGTCTCCACCCAGAAGAAAAACATCCAAATCTTCCTCAACAGATGGTGAAGGTGATGTTCTAATTTGCTGTTTTGATTTCTTTTCTTCTGATTTTGAATCTAAAGCGATTTTCTGTCTCCTCTTCCTTATCACCTTTTGCTGGCTCTTCAGATTTTTGCTTAGCCTCCTCCATATACTTCTTTTCATAACTAAAGTGGAATGACAATGTTGGTGGGTTTACAATGAGTAAGCATAAGTGGTAAACACCAGACCACAGCAAACAAAGCACTAAGGGGCAAGTTGTAGAAGTGCCACCTGTAAGCTTTTGAATTCCATCTAAAGGAAAACGAAACAAAGTCACTGCCAGAGAAAAGTCACTTACGGAGCCACATGACTGTTCACTAGAATAAAATATATCCTCCAAAACTTCCTCTCTCTCATACTTCGTGGGCACAACTCATATCTTAATTTTGATATTTCCTACAACAAAATATCAAATTATTCATAATAAGTAAATGATTCAGGAAATGAGTAATGCAAAGTAAACCACCAACATGCAACTAAGCTCAAGGCCTTTAAGTAATGCATGCTACATTATACCAAGTATATGGACCATATAATAAACAATCAGGCTTAGCTTGGTTCACCACAAGACCAAAGGTCTTGGGAAAGATTGGGGTTCAAACTCTAGTTCTCACAAAATGCGGGCTTTCCAATGTACCAAAATTAATTAAAAAAATAAGTGTTTTTTTAAAAAAAATTGAAGAAACATCTACCAAAATATAAAAAATAAAAGTTGAGAAATTGTATTTAAGATACTCATGAAAAATCAAGCCTCAGTTGCAATAAAAGCTGTTCTAAAAATAAAAATATTCCACAAAAAGAACATAGCCTATGATGCACCTCCATAAAGTTAGAAGCAGTGGCAACACCAAATATGTGTATATTAGTTTCCCTTCATGTTCTCAGCTTTGGCTCCTTGTTGCTTATTTTTCCTTTCTTCAAATCCCCTCTTGCAAATATAATATGCAATGATCACGTATTCATCTTGGTTACATGAGTATTTTCAATGTTCATGCAACATAATACTAAAGCATAGCTATGTTAAGACAACGATCATTAAATTGATTGGTAAAAGGAAAACTATATCTAAGGAACCAACAGGACATGCCCCAACCAATTTTACCTAACACGAACTTTCTGGTCTTGGCTAAAGATTTCCTGTTGCCCTGTCTGAAGCACTGCAGCCTCAGCTAGGGGGTGAAGCTTTTATTTTTGACACATGATAAAGTTAAAAATGTGTTGGAAAGCCTTCATTTTCATGCCTTTCTTTTTTTTCTTAATGATGAGGCAATATTAAGAGACCCTGCATTCTACAAAATTCAAGCTGAGGTAAAGTTTTCCATTTGATCTCGCCGGGAATCAGCCAAAACACCCAACGCCTTCGAAGCTTGAACAACTAAGATTGTCAACTAGAATGGAAATGAAGATTCTTACCTTGACAGTGGAAAGAACAAGGTTAGCATGCTTTGCTTGCCACTCAGTAAGATCCTGCCTCACATTTGATACCGCAGGCACATTGGACATCTCCGAATCATCTAAACATCAAACTAACAATACCCTAATTACTTTGTTTTCTTTTTCCTTTTGCGATTAAAGTAATATTTTAAAAAAATATTCATACTGTATACAAGGATTTACTTTGTTCTTTCAGCAAAACAACAAAATATTGATAATTCTTCTACATTCCGGCATTTCCTAAGGAAATAAACACATCCAACAAAAGGAAAAAACAAACGGAGAGAAAGCGAGATAGATAGAGCAAGAAGTGGACCTGGTAATGGAAATCATGAAAAGTGGTGAAAGAGATTTCCTTAACGAAGTCTCTCAACTCCTCCGTGATACCGAAAGCCTCGAGTTGCTTCTCTTTCTCCGCCTGCTGCGCCTCCACTGTCGGCTCCGCGGCTCTTCCGTCGGCTAAAGAAGACTTGATCCGGTCAGCTCCCTTGATGGCTTCAGTCCTGATCTGGCTGGCTCGCCTCGACGCCTCGGTGGCAATCTCCTTTGATAATTTGGCGGTCTCCGACATGATGTCGGATAACTTAGAGGTGCCAACGGTGAGATCTTGAGATCGCTTTGCGGCTTCCGCGGCTACGCTCCGAGCTTTCTGCCAGAATTCCATGACTGTGACTTCCCTCTGCGTCTCTCTCTCTCTCTCTCTCTCTCTGTGTCTTCGTCGTACTATTGGCGCCTCTGCTAAAGTAACGGCCGGAGGTGATGGCAGAGATGTGACTACTCTTTTATATCTCTTCTTCCCTCGTCGTCGAGACTTAGAGAGAGGGATGGCTGGAGGAGGAGGCACGGCCGTTGACGCAGTGAGAGACACGAGCCGTGCAAGTGGCATCCGATGACGTGGAACTAAATATTAGATGACATAATCACATATGACTCTACCAAAGCATTTTAAGATATACCATATTAATTTAGTCGAATTTTTCATTCTTATTTCTGAAATCTAAACAAAAAATAATGCGTTACTAATGATATGTTTAATCATTAGTTGAAACATTCAAAACACGAAACTAATTTTTATATTTCACAAAATTTATTTTATTTATATTAACTTATGATTTGTATTTTATACTCGTTTTTTTTAATAATTTATTAAAGACATGAGTATAATTTTGCTCCTTAAATTACTCTAAAGATGTGTCTATTCATTATATAGTTCATTAAATTACGTTAAAGTAAAAAATAAAAATAAAAATATATATGGGTATAAATACCATAAAATTGGAATTGCATTTTGATATTTCTTTTAATCTTTAAAAATTCGTATCATATTATGTTTTGATTCATTCGCACTATTTAAGCACAATTTGTACTCGTTTTGTTGTTTGAATTGGACCTTTTAATCCCCTCGCCCATAGCAATTTTCACACAAAGCTTCCACGAGCCCATAGGTTGTTCCCAAAATAGCCAAAATAATTATGTGTTATAACAAAACCATCGTAATGGGGTCGGATTAAAAACTAATCCTGATTAATGCATGTGCCGAGTATAATAAAATATTTCTTTAAAAAAAAAAAAGGAATTTGAAAAGGAAAAATCGAATTAAAAAATATATATATATTTTTTCTTAGATTCAGCACCCACCAGTTCTCTTTTCTTTCACGCCTCACAGCCATATGTAATTTTGCCATAAAACAATGAAACTTAAAAGAAAAAGGCTACTGAAAAGAATAATAAACTATTATGTATTTTTGCCATTAAGAATTTGACAGAACCTCTCCAACTTCTACTTCTTATTTACTACATGCAGTAAAAGAAGTGACAGTGTTAATTACAAGTTTCATCATAATGATATATTAAAGTATCATAAATATATAATTAAAGATCATAATGATACGATGATGATAATTACAAACTGCTGTCTCACCCGCGTGAGAAAATTTGGTTTCATCTAACGTTTCCGTTGCCAAATGGTTAAATGGTATGGCATATGGAAGACTGGGTGGTCCAGCCAGGGTCCCATCGTTTGTGTTATGCAACTTATAATACCATTTACGCGCCCACTGGCCGTGTAACTCTGCGAAGTGTGCTGTCGTTCCACAACCTGTTGGCTATATATATATATATATTGCAGGAATGCACAATTTTCAGACATGCAAATTTTAATTTGGTCCACAGTTTGGTCATAAACTAAGATTGTTCCAACAGTATTCTTGTAAGCTCTTTGTTCAATGTCATCAACATTTCCCCTTGAGCAGACTGAAGGTATATGGTGCACACATCATGGAGAATGCTCTAGGAAGATGCAGACTGTACATACTACTGGATACATCTGATCTTTACCCACTGACTTCTTGACTTTCCACTGGACTGGAACCGCGTCTGTCCAATTTGACACCAGCACGTTTTGAATACACGTGTCTCTGTCCTTGTCTTGAAAGTTGCAATCTGAATGCTAGATCGCACAGAGACAGCGAGGTAACGAAAGCACAGCTTCTGCACCTTGAGAGTTTGTTTGAATTTTACAAGGGCAAGTTAGCTAAGCATCTCCAGTTTCCACTGACAAGGAGACACGGGAAAAGATTCAAACTTTGATTCGGTTTTCGTTGTCCCACAAGGTCCGCTCTTTCACTTTAATTTTGCTTGCATGCATGCCAACAGTATTATGTTCGTTTTGAACATGAATCGGGGTTTAATTTGTTATCAATTTTAGCTTATGTGTTTTTTTTTTCTTTTTTCTTTTCGGTTTCTTGATATCTCAGTTAGGCCTGAAATTTTGACTAGTTGTGTCTTGGAATCTTGCTTTTGTCTAGTTGTGTTCCTTTTTTATTTATTTGTTCTTTTTTTTTTTCTTGCTATTGATGCATGTTGCTTCGTTGGATGATCCTGATATTTGAATTTTGGGTTTGTGGATGCTGCTCTTCAGGTTTTTGAGTGGTATGGTTCGGGCAGAATGTTGGTTCTGAACATGAATTCAAAAAGACAAAGGCGCCCGAATGTTAGGTTATGGGAAATTGGGGATATATCTGCAGCATTTGCATGTGGGTTCTCTCAGAAGGCCAGGAAAAATGTGGGGCACGATAGATATGGGCATGAGGTCCTGAGCCCTAATGGGAAAGAACCCAATCCAATTTGTGGGTTTGCTGAGCAAATTCCCTCTGACTTGTTAGTTTCAGACCCCCGGGTCTCTCAGGAAATTTCTGCTGATTTTCAGCAGAACAGAGAAAACAAAAACGCGAACCCCTTAAAATCAGCTGTTGGGCTGCTGAATTCAGATGAAATCGACGTCACCAAGTCTAAGGTAAATTTCGGTATCATAACCAAGAAGAGTAGGGTCATGAAACGGAGAGCCTCTGGCACCAAAGGGCGTAATGGTGCTCTTGGTAGCGTATGGAGTTCAAAAGTCAATCATCAATTTAGCAATGAGGCGCAAAAAAGCTGTGGTATACAGGAGTTTGTGGAATCTGATGGCTTCAAGGACTTCTCTGGTCCTGAAATGGCAGCTTCCAGCAAAGAAGGTTGTTATAATGTGGATGATCTCAATTATGAAGCAAGAAATCAGCGGAATCATGATGTCTTATGGGAGCAGGCTGATCGTTATGAATTGAGTAATGTGCCTCTGATATCCGGTCATATCTGGGATGGGATGGATCTTGGATGTGGTAATTTAAATGATGTTACAAGTTGGCTGGAGGATCAAGGCTTTGGTAAGTATGCTGGTGTATTTGAGATGCATGAAGTGGATAAGGAAGCTCTCCCACTGCTTACACTCGAAGATCTCAAAGAGATGGGTTTATGTGCCGTTGGGCCTCGAAGGAAGCTGTACACTGCAATACAACAGCTAAGAGAAGGAGATGTCGTCTCTTGTCAACAACGTAGTTGAAAATATGGGTAATCTTTTGTTTTTTTGGGTCTAACAAGCTCCCTTGTGGAGAAAGCAACTCTTTTGTGCAAGGAAAATGCGACAGGTTTTTAATGTAAATTTTGGATCTCCTAACATACTTCCTTTTCCTTTTGTCTGTGTGTATTTTGGTTAGTCATTGTTCATACCTTTCCCTAAATGCGGCTTCCTATTTCATCGACTCTTTTGAATTTTTATAAAATTTCCTCCACTTTAAACCAAATGGTCAGCCCTTCTGTTAGCATCCTTTTTACGAGAGAAATCATATAACAGAAATATGCATTCTTCATATTGTGGTCTTTCACATGACTAATCTGAAATACAAGAAGCACAGCTCATGTATGAAAAATAATCAGTGGTTCAAAGTACCGCATCAAAGAGGTGAAATCATCACATCGATAGGCTTATATTATGAGGTGTATTAGAATATTCATTTTAGTAGATGTGAACAAGGAGTTCCTGTCACGAGGGGGGAAAAACGAAGAGTTATCTGAGTTCTATAATTTTCTCTGCCGTGCCACCTTACCCCACTGTGCGTGTTATGCAAATATTTCTGCTTTGCTGCTCCGACCTTCGTGGTGATTTGCTATTGAGTCGCTACCAATTCTCCTAATAATCTTTTGACGAATTGCGATTTGATTGAGCTCATCCGCATTTGTTGATGCAAGGGAAATCCCCGGCCTTTATGCGGGAATAGATGGTCTTATTGAACTTCTTTTAGCTGATGGTAGCGAGATTCCAAGTGTTGCAATGTAATTTATTCAAAAATGTATTCAAAATTTGCCTTCCCTGTAAGGTGCTTGTAGGTTGAGCGTTTGCATCTTTACCTTTGAAAATTTTTAGCCGGCGCTGATACATGCATTAGTCTGTTAGGAATGGTGATGATACATGGGCCAATTTAATTTCTAGCTTTAGCATTCCTCATTCCAAAGATGGGCCTAGCCCGTTCAGGTTTGCCTGAATGAACGTCTTGCTGCAAACTGTCACGGGCTGTTAGGACGTGCAGTGCAGTGATCACATTTCTACTGAATTTGGCAACGTTCTTATCGCGGATCAGATCAATCTATCTACTCTCCACTTAATATTTGATGGTGGACGTCAAATTCAGATTGAGCCAATTCTGATACGCAATTACTTATTCCAAAAAGCAAAAGAGGGCTTATTAAGGTGGCAATACCCACGTACCTTCTCCTATCTCTCAAGTGGGATTCTGTCACAGAACGCACTCTTTTGGGTGCCCATTTGAGCATTAGGTAACGTCAACGTACACAAAACCACCAGAAAAGATCAATGCGTGAAGAGCGGGAGATCATAGAGTAGACAGTACAAGTTTGAAAGGTTGACAGATATTAACAACAAACAATCAGTTATATATATTAATGGCAAGGTAATGAGGAGATGGTGACGTTCTCTGCTTCTCCAATTAACTTTTGGTTGCCCGTATCGCATCATCATAATTTGAAGGCATCGTGGGAGACCTTTCTGATTAGACATAAATTTGGATTTCGTCCATGGATTAAAGTTCCAATTAGTTCTCAAGGCGCAACATCTCTGCCCAGCACATGCAGACATTGATGTCAAAAATTAGGCAATGATGATTGTAAAGAAACGTTTTCGCCTAGAAATAGTCTTATGATTACAGATAACGTCAGGGTCATGTCCTATTGGCTATACCCCACACTAATTTCAGTCAATCATGTGAGTGCGGGTTAATCTGGAATGATAACGAGAGGCATAGAATCAAACTTTTTAGGTCATCCTTACTTAAAAGAAAATTACGATTAAGTGCAAATAACAAGGACTTGAGCTCCATTCCTTCTCGTCTCAAAGACCCAGACCCTGATTACACGGGTCAATAAACTATTCGATTTAGAAGTCTGAGCTATTAAATGAGACTCGACGTATTAAATTCTAATTAATAAGCTGAGGTATGCAGATTAAGTGTGCAAAGGATCGGTTTGAATTAACATGTATTGAATTTTGCAGGTCAATCACAAATGTTCTGCATTTCTCTACAGGCTTCGTGTTGTGGGGACTGGAGATACATGGCTCCCATGAATCTGCTGCGAAACGAAGGTGTCAGGATGCCCATATTTTATGACATTTTGTCTAATGGGGTTGCAGATGGAATGCCAAAATGCCGCTGTACTGCCTGATATACAAGAATCTTTGGATGGGGGCAATATTACAGGTAGTGATTACAAACACATCTTTTGAAAATAGCTGAATCCTCATCTACAATTTTTGAGAAATATCGAATTGTTGAAAAAACTAGCGTTCTCTGTAGCACTGCCCATGTGCAAATAAACATATTTCCGAAAAATGGCAATTCACGCGCGCTGTAGCCGTGAATATATCTGTGGTGCTGGTTGGAAATGGGGAATGAAGAGTGCCGAAACATTGCCGCGGGCCGGCACCGAGCCAGTGACTAATCTCTGTCAATGGTTTGGGAGCGTGAGTGACATGACTTGGTTGCATACGAAAGTGTCTGCGCGGGACGTAATTGTATGCAATATAAAGTAACTTAAAGTCCACCAGATGTGACCCCTGGAGCCTATGGTCGTACAGTTTCTATCTTCCATTAACGTGGAGGGGGCTTCATTGTCTGGACGTGCGACAAGCAAAACAACAAATGGGGAATTTAAAAAAAAAAAAAAGGAAAACGTCGTGTGGCGAAGTGGGGGCATGGAAAATCGGTGGGGGTGACAATGTTGACGTCCGTGTTGTTAATAATTAGCTCTCATTAGTATCACTTCTGCTTCTGTTTCTGTACACTTCCTGCGCTTTCTTTCCCACACCCTGTGTACATAGCTTTTTGTTTTTGCGATGGTAATTAGTACGTATATACCTGCCAGGGGGTTGTGTGAAGAGTCAAGGTGTTCCCTAGACAGCTTAGACAGTTCCCGACTCGGTGCCTGCTGTTGGGCTTTTATGCTGCATAGGGGTGTTTGGTCATCGGTTACGTCCCTGTTACAGGCAAGTGATTATATTGTATTTGGTAGCACAATTTGCCGGCGTGTCTTTGTATGAGATTCGTTCAGTAGTACTTACAATATCACCGTACATCGCCTAAGATTGCGAAGCGTATTTAGCAATATTTCTGTACAAGAGTCTGTCGGCGTTTTATAGATATCAAAGGTTTGAGCATTGCGTTTAATCCTGGATTAGACAAAGTATTGAAAATGTGATACGTAGTAGTAAAGAAAAACAGTCTTTATGATACGTAGTAAGTAAAGAAAAACATATTTCTTGATACTTAATAAAAATTATTAATTATTCTTATAATTGTGAAAGATAAAATATAAAATTAACTCTACAAAACATTTTGACAAAAAATTAAATCCATTATAATACAAATACATTTTCTTATTAGTAGAGGAGCGGGCGGTAGTTTTTCTTATATCAGCTGTTGAGAATTGTAAATGTGACGTGGGTCATATTCACAAAGTCATGTCCATTGTCCCATTAGGAAATTAAGTTGGGCCCGAGTTATGACTACCCAAAGTGGCCGCACTCGACCTTCGGGCCACAAGCAGGTTTGGGTGGGTGACCACAGGGGATTTACAACTCTCAAGTTCCTCCAAACTAAATTAGGAAAACGTTTTTGGATTCAATTCACATGCATTCGTTTCTACTCCAAAACAAGAATTAATCCATTTATTTATTTAAAAATTGTAGAAATTATACAATTATTTAATATATCTCGTAACGTTGGTTCTTGGCATAAAATATTAGCGGTATAATATAAAAATCCCAATTTTTTTTTTCAGCATAACACACTAAGAACGATTGCCATGCCACTGCGATTTGATCAACATTAACAAATTGCTAAAATCTTAGAAATATTTATATTCTCCTATTATATGGGATCTCCTTTTTAATGGTGCAAGAGATTCTGGTTTGATTCACCATTTTGCGATATCCTTGAATCTTGTTTGTTGTACGCAAATGAGTTAGACGACCAGAAGCACTGTCGATTAGTTTGCAACGATCAAGTTTAATAAGAACTTTCACGTTTACTTTGTTACACGAGTCAACTAGTCGTTATATCATGTGCTCTCTTAATTTCAACCCACCAAAAAAAAGAAAAAAAAAAAACCTTTGGTTACATGGGAGAGAGTTGCAAGAAGAAAAAGAGAAAAGGGACGAACTTTTTTTCTAAATGTCATCTCTAGAACGGAGTGGGTGGGAGTCATGTTGTGTGCACCCATTTTCTTGAATGGAGTTGGAGGATATAATGCCTTGGAATTCAAGTGGGGAGCCCTACGCCATAATCCATCCCGTCTGCCTAATCAACTGTTTTCTAAAGGAAGGTCTTCTATTCTGACGGAAGTAAACCAATGAATTGAAATCGTGTGAAGCCTCCTCCCCCATGAGCTGACCGAAGCAAGAGGGATGGTCTGGTGCCCATTTGACACGTGATGGGTGGGGCCAAGTGTTAGAAGCTGAGCCTGAAGTTGGTGACTTGAGATGCTGACACCAACCCCACCCTATGGGAATGGTCCAAACCAAACCAAACCAAGAAGAGCCAGCAAGCACCCCAAATCTTTTTCAATCTCATAGACTGCGAAAGGTGTAGGGTCAATTCAGAGAGTGCTCCATGTAAAAAGGACCTCAACGTATCCTAAAATTGAGCAATCCCAGACAACGGATAGCTTCTACTGTTACCCATTGCTAGCTTTGCAATTAGAATTATGTGGGAGTAGGAGAGAGAGAGAGAGGATGTGGACAAGTACCAGAAGACCAAACGCCTAATACTGGAGGCCCCGCCATCTCTCACACCGTCCCATGTGCATGTGTCTCAAATTGCCTGTCCTCTCAAGCAATCAAAATCATATTTATTGCTTTTTTTTTTTCACTCGATTTTCCATCCGAATTTGGCGCTAATCGATGAACATTTGGATTTGGAGTGACCCCAAATATATATATATAAAAAAAAAGTTTATTGTTCCTTGCTCGTGGAGATATTCATAATCTAAGTAGCATGAAGAAGAAGCTGCACCCGTATGCCAACATTATTATCACCCACCCACGTTTTTGCTATCATCCAGCCAAAAATCCATTTTTCCAAACCTATAACACCACCAATAAATCTTATCATAATGTTACAAACAAAGGAAAGAAAAAAAAAATTTATTCTGAAATTCAATTATAAAATCGTTGTGCATTTAGTGGGAAATTTAATTGTAGGATGTACCTATAATGCACATTCGTCATCACTGTTTTGATACGCCAAATGTACCTTAAAGTGAAAGCCTCCAGCAATTGGTACCATGGGAATCTTGCCCCTTCCCCCCCTCCAAACCCTAGAATTACAGCTCTAGCAAAGAGTAAAAATTTCCAACAAGACAATGTAACAGTACCGATCACATCAAGGTAGTCAATGGACGGCTGAAATCCGGTGATCACGACTTTGGGGCTCGGATTCACTGCCAATTATTCTCCGTGACCAGTTGATGATGATGGACGGTTGATTGGCCTCACATAGGTGGGGGCCATTAACATTTCAGGCTTGAACAATGTCGACGTTCCAAGAAGGACCGTATTATTATTATTATTATTATTATTATTATTATTATTATTATTCATTCATATTAAACTATAAATAATATAATAAAAATAAAATTTTTTCTTATAAATTTTCCTTTTTTTTTTTAATTTTCGAGGGATACGAGAATGACATGTTTTAATATTGATCATAGCTATTAACCCAACATGCGCATCGGCTCAATCTCAAACAAAAAGAGACCAGCAACTCATTCAGTCCATGGGTTATTAGTTAAACCTATAGTTAAATAATGTATAATGTTTTGTAATATTTATATATCTGTTCCACGCTTTTCTTTTCATAGTTAAATATAATTTTATAAATTTTAAATAAACATAAATGATGTTTTTATAATTATAACAATAAAATTACATCTATTTGATATTTTATAATAAATTGATTATTTTAACTTAAAATATGATTTTATATTGTGAGATGCTACAAATAAAATAGTTTTTGATTGAATCAAATTTATCGATATTTTGCATACTTTAGCTCTAAATTTAGGTACTTTTGGAACTAACTGAAAACAAAACAAAAATGCCATACCTACTTCAACTAACTTTGGGGACAAAGGGCACCGTGGAAAAATAAATAAATTAATTAAAGGGAAGGAAAGAAAGAAAGAAAGAAAGAAAGAAGCGTACTATGGCCAATTAATCAATTTTCTACGGACCAACCATCCCCTGACCGTACAAATCATAATTAGAATGTTTTAATGACTTTTGATCATACATACAACTTAGGTAGCAAAAGTTCATGGGACCTTTGACTGTACTGAGAATTTAGTACGAGAATTTGTGAAAAAGTTGAGGATTGTTCTGCGACTCGCACCTTCCAACCTCACTGCATGTCCGCGCGGACCACTTAATTCGCCACAAACAACAAGCCCAATTGGTTGCTCTTAACGATTAACCTTAATCCTTAATTATTGCAACTCGATTAATTATAAGGGGTTAAAAAAATTATCCTTAATCTTTTTATATTTAGTAGTATCTCAGAGTTATTACATGCCTAATCTAAAACCACAAGACTAATGCTGTCATCCGAATTTTTAAGCACTTGTTTTAGCATTTTATTTATGCATCTAATGAATAAGAAAAATAATAATAAGTAATAGATATATATATGCATGTACAAGTCGGCTGTCATGTACCAGACAAATCTACGGAAAAAGTCTAACGTAATTATTTTTCCTAGGTGACAGGATCCGCCGCTCTCAACCGGCCTAGCGATGACTCGGTGACAGAATATGAACAAGTCGTAGTGTGGTGGGTGGTCAGATTCCGACGACTTTTCACGTCCATGTCTCGTTTATTATTGCGAGGGAGCTGCAATTTGGGGCTGCATCCGCCCACTTTAATTGAAATTTTGAACCGAAAGAATGCGACGCAATGTGGGGTCGCTGCAGTGCATTCATTTTGGATTTGCACATAATTTGCCCCGCCGCGAAGGCAACGTGTGAATCGATCTACTCTGATCTCTTTTGTGTTATATATATATATAATTGAATATTCTTCGAGTTCTTTACATTTAATGTTCCAAAATGGACTGAAAACGAATTGATCTTGAAAGTTTCCTACCCACTGACGAGCCCCACGCCAACTCATGATTTCCAAGTTCAAACTAGTTGGCAAATTTTATAGACTGCATGTGTTTTTTATTTGAACCGTTTGAAAAAAGAAAGAAAAGAAAAGAAAAAATTGTGGCAGCCACGAATACAGGCACAGGTGGAAGGTGCACATCTATATCAATAATTGTCGCAAAAAAAAAAAAAATCTACATTGTATGAAAATAATATTATAATATTATAGCGGTTTGAAAGCACACTTATTGCCTTTATTATTAATAAAATCATATATTAAAATATTTAAAATATATAATTAATAATTATTATAAAATATTTTGTAAACTTAAATTAAGATGCTTTTAATTTATCGCAGCATATACTTTTTTTTTTTTTTTTTTTGGTTTGCTGACAAAAAATTTAGGTAACCAATCAATCTGTCAAGGTTTATATGGTTGGTGGGTACATGGGTTCCGCACCTTCATAGACTTAATGGTCAAACAATTGAAAACTCAAAAACCTACATAGACTCAATGGTCTAATTTGATTTTTAGGAAATTTATCATAATTTTTTTTCTTTTTTCAAACTTTTTCCATTTAATTAAAGACACAAAATTATGAGTATTTTTGTTTCCTGCAAAATGATGCTCTTTTTTTTATTATTATTATTTCAACGATTCGATTCGATCTCATTCGATTCGATTCGGAATATTGAAGTCAAATTTTAGTGGACCAAAGTATTTTACATGCCAAATCCTAGGCATATCTTTGTAACCACCCCTTAATTAAGCATGTAATCCTCTTGTGTTTCCACGTGCACGCAGCTACTAAGCTTTACATACTGTAGCTTAAATAATATTTGGATTAAGATTTCATATAAGAAATTAAATTAAATTTGTATAATTAATTATGGCCTTAACGTGCACACGTGGTATCTTATGGAGTCTGCGTTCATCCATATACAAACATGGTACGGTGTCTGCATCTTAAGACCATAATCGGCGATGATAACTCCACCAATAGTAAAGGGGGCGACGTGGCTGCCTCCGGACCATTTGTGCCGACACCGATATGTCAGCGGAGCAGATAAAATCGACAGTGGCCGACAAGTCGACAGCTCGATTTTGTGGACGGCAACTCTTCCCGATTCTCTTCCGTCCACGTACTCCGATTCGACGGGCCAGATGATCCCCTCGACCGTACATCCCAGCCCATTGGCGGCCAAGCCTGGCTCAAATTCCCAAAATCAGCCCTTCGACTCTCCTCGACTGCTTCGCCGAGTGTGGGTGGGAAGTTCGTGAGTGTGGAGGGGCAGTTTAGTCATTTTCGAATTAAAAAAATTGTTGAATTTGCAGAGTATATTTGTCTCTCCTCCTCTGATTTCTATACCTCCACACACGACTCTCTCTCTCTCTCTCTCTCTCTCTAGCTCTGCATGGTGACAGTTACAAAAATGAGTTATTTATAAAGAAAATGCATTTAGAAAGGAAATTTATTATTATTATTATTATTATTTTATTTTTAGTTCAATTGAACGCACAAGGGAAGTATTTTGTTGTTAAGATTTAAAAAAGAGAAAAAGTGGGGTGCTTTTCCTTTTTAACTGCTGTTTTGAGAGTGAAGGCTGTGTGTGGTAAGTGTTCCTTATAGGGAGAGGAAAATGCAAGGGATCCACTCGATTGGAGGAGGAGGAGGAGGAGGAGGAGGGAGGTTGTTTGGCGGAGGAGGAGGAGGAGGAGGAGGAGGAGGGGGTGACCGGAGGCTGAGGCCGCACCACCAGCAGAGCCAACAAGCATTAAAGTGCCCCAGGTGCGATTCCCTCAACACCAAGTTCTGCTACTACAACAACTACAACCTCTCTCAGCCGCGTCACTTCTGCAAGAGCTGCCGCCGCTACTGGACCAAAGGTGGCGTCCTACGCAATGTCCCCGTAGGCGGTGGCTGCCGCAAGACAAAGCGCCCCAAGCCCAAACAGCAGCAACAAACACCCTCCGCCGCAGACACCACCATCCCGCCGCCTCCGGACCAGCAACCAGAAAGGGAGCAAATGAAATCGTCGAATTCTCATTCCAGCAGCGAAAGTTCGAGTCTCACCGCGGCTAACACTGCTACTGCGAGCACAGCCGTGGAGGGGCATTCCAGCGGCACAACTCCAAGTACCCATAGTCGCAGTAAAGTTGACACTAACAGCAGCGATAACATGCCAAATGGTATCGGTGAATCAAAGTTATTTTCGCGCGACAACGATTTAAACGAATTTGGAGGTTGGATTGCAACTGGAAGATGGATCATCAGAGTGCGATATCTTTTCAGAGATTGGCGGCTTCACTAGCTTAATTAATTCGAACAATGAGCAATTACAGTTTGGGTTCGGTAGCCTAATTAACCAGATGTGCCAGGATCAACCTTGGCAGCAGCAGAATCAGAAGATGGTGCAGAATCGGATGGGTGGGGTCAATGGAGAGGAGATGAAGATGCAGGAAATGGGCGTTGGAGGGTTGTTTGATGATCAGACGGTCCAGGTAGAGTCCAGTAGATTTGGAGCGTTGGATTGGCAAGGGACTTCAGATCATGGTATGTTTGATCTCCATAACGCCGTTGATCATGCTTACTGGACTAGTCAGAGTCAGTGGACTGATCAAGACCACTCCAGTCTCTATCTCCCGTAATATCATCTCTCCTTACCACCCCCTTTTTTTTGGGTTTTTCTTTCACCTGAAGGGGGAGGAAAAAAAAATATTGATAGTAGATAAAAGAAAATCCCTCAAAATATCAAACAAAGGAGAAAACAGATAAATTGGGAGACAGAGAGAGGGACATATATGAATATATATATATATATGAATATATATATATATATATATATATATATATATATATATATATATATATATATATATATAGAGGGGAAAGTATAGGTATGACTGCTGTTCCCTTTGATGTAAAACCCTTTTTATTTTCATATACTTATTATTTCGTTTTTCACTTTTCTGGGGTATATTCCATCTTGGTGACCCTGGATTTGGCTGGTTGGATCTCTTTGATGTTTATGTGCATCTGACTTTCAAGAAGATTAAGCAAACTTCTTTTGTTTGTTTCTCTTTTTGGAGGAGTTGTTATTTATTGTTTATTAAATTTTCTATGTGTCTTGAACTATAATCTAAATGAAAATATAGAGAAGCTAGAAGAAAAAAAAAAAAAACATTTTGATTATTTTTGTGTTTGAAAAATAATAATAAAAAAAATGATTTACAGGTCCTTTGCCTGGCGTTTAATCCGAAGCTTTAATACGCGAGAGTCAAAAACTAGAGCACTGCCACGTCAATTTAATCTTTAGAGAATGGTTATTGTTAGCTACTATATATTTTCTATGAGAGTTGATTGAGACTTTTAGAAGTTCCTGATCGCTGGAGTCAAAATTTTATATTTTTTCGGAATAAGATAATGAAAAAAAATTTACCTTTAGATTGGGTAAATAAGTACGTCAAATTAAGGAAAATGATTAATGGGAGCACTCGCAGCTCAACATGGATTTCTAATAAATAAATAAATAATTGCGACAAGCCGGCCCAGATGGGATCATGTTGCAGTGCAGTCCAGAACAGTAGAGGATGTGTGGACTTCATACTCCAATTATGATCGTCCGTCACCTATTATGGAGTGGGGAATGGTCTTCGATGATTGATTTCTGATGTCCGCCATGTCTCCTCGTACGTGCAGAGCAGCAGAAGGGGGAGTTTCCCATATCTTCTTCCCCCGTGCCACCTATGATCCAGATATGTCGCGCGCTCCCCTGTGCGGATTGCTCCATATTGATCACCGGTCCTTTTTGCTTAATTGTCTCAGTGCACACACATTATGCAAGTGGGATGGAATCATTTTAGTAGGAAGCTGTGACTCGCGGGTGTGGGTTTGGTTGGGGTCTTGCCGGACTTTGGGACCACCAATTATTGTACGGCTCATAGACACGACATGGATTTCGAGTGAAGTTGGGGTGGTTTGTTTTATTGGACTCCGAGGAGGTGGTCCTTCAGAAGCAGCGGGGTCATTTGCAGAGGATGTGACTGACGATATTTGCCATACGTTTTGCAACTGTTAGCGTATAATGTGTGCGTGTGCGTGTGCATATATATATATATATATATATATATATATATATATACACGTATTCTCGGCCTCTGGGATGCCTACTGACGATAAACTCGAAGTAGCTTGAGATAATTACTTATTTGTAAGTAACTCAAAAGTGAGACATCCAACGCTATAAAAGCAGCGAGAAACAAAGGCAAAAAAAAAAAAAAAATGTTCAACTGGATTAATCTGCTCTCCTCTAGCGAAAAATTCTCTCCTATTTAATCCCCCAACTTGAAAAAAAAAAGAAAAAGAAAAAAATTGGACCTGCCGGCTTTGAGACTTAAATGTTCCCTATGAGTATGCAGACCCGTCGTGCACATGGGCTTGAAAAAGCGACTCCGGAGGCAGTACAGTGGTCCAAGCATGGGGCTATTGTGCGCCCAGAGGCAGGCAGGGGGAACCAGCCACTCGAGTGGCTCCGTGAGTGCGAGTGTGTGTTTATCATCATCTATTGTTAATCTTATAAATTATGGTTGCCCCCAAAACATCACCAAACGAAGCGGGACTACTTACTAGCCATTGCTGCCTGGCGGATGGCTATCATCTATTTGGAGAACAGATTTTCATGTGTGCGGCAATGGGGGGTGGCACCCCATTGGTTATTATGGCCTTGCCAAACTGGAGCCCATCTTGGTTCCACCAAGCATTTGGAAAAGCCGAAAGAATAAAAAAAAAAAAAAAAGAGTTGGGCTGGGGGGTGTGGGAGTCACAAAGAGTTCGTTGTACAAATGGGTTAAATTTACGCGAGAATAAACAGATTAAATTTATGAGAATGAAGAAAAAAAAAAAAAAAACTAAACGTGGGCTTCCTTCTACGCCCCGTTGATGATAAGTGGGTGTGGCAATTCCCCCATGATTTGAGCTATGTGACAAAGGCGCCCACGAGTCATATGGGCCATGATCCGCTTGTTGAGTACATTTACCTCTTGAGTTTCTGATAAGGCATCCGGGAATTCATTTCTCTCTCTCTCTCTCTCTCTCTCTCTCTCTTGTATTGATTATGCGGATCTGATTAAGTAAAGGGAAAGAAAGAAAATCAGAGAAAATTCTTCCATTCAAAGTTCACTATTCAATTATGAGCTTTGTTTTCTGAACACATTAATTTTGATACAACGTTGACACATTTAAAGATACCATTCAATAGAGTCATAATTTTTCTGAATCGGATGGCTTTCTTTCTTCCTTTTTTCTTTTTCTTTTCCTTTTGCCTAAAAAAAAATTATGTATAAGCATTATCTAATTCCGCTATTTTATTTTATTTTGTCCGAATTAATTTAGCTATATATTAAGAGTGTTTTGTTTGAGGGAAGCAACATTTACATTATCAAGCATGTAATACTAACGGAATTGTGACTGTATATCGGCGGCGAAATTGACGCGGATGTTGACGGCTTCTTCTGTTAAGTTTTTCCTTAAAAATGGGTCAAACCGTCCATCGGTTTAGCCTAAGTGGCGTTGCATTACAATACCAATTGAGGGACGGGGGAGACAATCCAACATAATTTTTACTGTTTTCTGAACTGCTTCACATCATGTTTTTATTTTAAATAAATAAATAGATTTAATATGTCTTCATTAAGCACGAGAAAATTTTATTTAAAATTATTATTATTTGAATAACATTTTTTAATGAAAAAAAAATTAATAATAAATAAAATTTCAATTTTGATACATATAAGTTTAATTAATATATATACACACACAAAATTATTAGTAGAGAATTTTTTTTTTTAAAAGAAAAGCTAAAGAAATTAGTTTTGTGGGAGAGAGGGGGGCATTTTCGTAAGTCTAAAATTAATGCCATTTGCCATGCGAGTTGGGGATGAATGCTTTGTCGGACGTGGAAGAGAAGTTCAAAATCGGTCATTCGCTCTTCCCTCTGTCTCTTTCTCTCTCTATCTTTCTCTCTACGCGGTATTGCTTTTATGGTCATTAACACTCACAGTCAGTCGGGGCGGTTCAAAGTTAATTTCATTTCCTTTTGAGTAATTAATAAAATAATAATAGTAATAATAAAAAAGGGCACCGATGTACGACGCCCAGCCTTTGGTTGATTTGCAAGAGAATTCCGGTGCCGGAGACCCCGACTCATGGCTCTCCTCCACCGCCGCCGCCACCGGAAGCAACCCTTCCTCCCCGACTCACCGCCATACTCTCTCCCAACTCGCAGCCACTATCAACTCCGCGTCCGCCGGCGGAAATTTCGATCGCATCCTCTACAACAGTCTCGTTGACATGTTCCCTCTCGTCGAAACCCTTATTGTGACTCTCTCTCTCTCTCTCTCTCTCTCGCTTATGTACATCCACGTGCGCTTGTTTCATTTTGTGTACGTGTTCTCTCACTCAATTTTTTTTTGGGTTTAAATTTTTGGGAAATTCTCGAATTACAGGACCAAGATCGGAAAGCCAACAGTTGCTTTACAAGGCGAGGTTCCATGATCTACACGAAGACCCCTTCTAGAGAATTCCCACACAGAAAAGTAATGCTTCGACTTTTCGAATTTTAGATTTTTATTTTTATTTTTTGTTTAGCTTTTTTTTTTTAAATGTGGTTGACCTTAATTCTCGAAATAAGTGTGCTATTATTGGATAATGCGCTGTTCGGTCGATTTACTTGATTGTTGCCTTGTTGGGTTCCTTTGTTTCACTTTTCCCACGTTCTTGGCTGTTTTTTTTTTTTTTTTGGTTCTTCTAACAGCCGGTGATCTTAGGTAGCGCATTTTAATGATTTAAGAAACGAGATTCAAGTGTCCTTTTCAATTTTCTTGTGGATTGATTTTTTAATGTAGTTCAATTGATGGCTACTGTGTTGGCAGTTCCTTGTTCTACTAATTTTCATTCTCTCTCTGTGTTTTTGTTTAATAGTTTTTTGAATGTTTGAATGGAACATTATTATTATAGAGAAGAAAAACAAAGAAGGAATTTATTTGTTTTTCCATAAAAGAAGAGTTTTTATTTTTGCATAAATATATAATTTTGGTTTAGTTCAAATATATTGGGTGGTTTCTGCTCTTTGGTAGCCCTATTAGAAGTTCATTGACGAATATTGGTTGGTGAAATTGGACTTAGAATTGTTCAGAATTTCATGAGCATCTCTTTGCCATATGACTCTATGCCCGCCTGCCTGACTTGACTAGTGTTCAAAAGTTGGTCGTCAGTTTTGTCCATAGTCTTCCATCTTCTTCTTAATGTCTTTTAGGCATGGCATGGTTTAAGTTGAGGTAATGCAGGCCTGGGAGCTTAGCATGAGTTTAAGTGCTAGATTATGAGTGGAGAAAGAATAAGAGGATTGGACTAAAAAGAGCAGTAAAAAAAAGGGGGGGGGGTTGATAAAGTGATGAGAACTTCTAAGCATGTGAAGTTGCTCTTCATGATTTCCAGGAATTCTAAATGGGAATAATTTGTAAGCTGTTTGAAAACAATGTATGGGAGGTCATTGATTATGTCATGGCCTTTGTGTGGGATGCCAACACTTGACTAAATTGACTGGTAGACTATTTTTCTTTGATCTGTGATCAGGTATTTTGGCCTTGATTTCTCTGTGATGTTAGCTTTAAGCTTTACTGGAGCGTTGGGCTTTGACTCATATGTCTTTGAATACCTCCATGAATTGTGAACAAAATGGGGGCAACAGTTATTTAATATTTTTTAAAATACGTTTCTATGCTGTATCCTGGAGATTGAGTTTGGACTGCTACTTTATCAAACTATCAAACTGAATATGCATCTTTTAAGCAATTATCTTAAGTTGGCTCTACTTATGTTACGGGAGCTGTTTTTTTTTTCTTGCACTCATAGTCTCTGGATGATCTGTTTCAAGTGAATTAATGATCTATGGATCACTGATTTTTACCTTTTTTATATGTTGAAGATGATTGATCCTAAAGGGAGGGATGCAACTCAATCCATTCTCATAAAAAAGAAAAGGAGCCATGGAGACAAGGACCAAGGTAAGTATGCTAGCAACAGTGAAGATGGTGATGGTTTCTCAGTCCTTTCCTCAAGGACTCTCTCTACAGAAAAAGAAATGGAAGAGTTGGCCATGCTGAGGGAACAGCTGGAGGACCTACAGAAGAAGTTATCTGAGAAAGACCAGCTCTTGAAATCAGCAGAGATTTCAAAGACTCAGATGGAAACTGTCCATGCAAAATTCAATGAACTGAAAATGCAGGCTGGAGAAAAGGATTCTTTGGTCAAATCTATTCAACAACAACTCCATGATGCAAAGGTACTTTGCTTACACTTTTTGTTAGTTTATTTATTGATGGAATAATTTTCTACCATAGTTTGACTTAGATTCTAATAACATCAAACACCATAGTAAATTCAACACACAAAGCTTCTTTTTTTTTCTCTGCAGATTAAGCTTGCGGATAAACAAGCTGCCCTGGAGAAGATACACTGGGAAGCAATGACATCCAACAAGAAAGCAGAGAAGCTCCAGGAAGAGCTAGACTCTGTCCAAGGAGGCATTTCATCTTTTATGCTACTACTTGAGGGCTTGATAAAGAATGACTCCAAAGCGAGTGTGGAGGATTATGATATTAGACCTTGTTATTTGGATTATCTTCCAGATATTGTAAGCTTATACCCCTAAATTATGAATGGGTATACTTATTGTCGAGTTTTCTTGTTTCCATCACTTGCCATTGAATCTATGTGCCTCTGCACACAGGATGACTTGGATGACATGGGGATTTTAAAAATGGAAGAAGCAAGAAAAAATTACGTTGCTGCTGTTGCTGCTGCAAAGGAAAAGCAAGATGAAGAATCTATTGCTGCTGCAGCAAGTGCAAGATTGCATCTTCAGTCATTTGCTTTGAGATCTAATCCTTTGAATAAAGTCAACGTCTCTTCCAATAGTGGGGTATCATGAGATTTTCATGGCACAGTTTCCTCACTAAGTCCAACACGCACTTGATTAAACTGACTTTGTAATGATAGTTGTGTATTTTTGTTAGAACATTTTAAGAGGTTTATGGTTTAGTTTGTATTCTTCTTGTCGATCTAATCCATTCAAATTGCCTTTACTCTATGGGTTGTGCTTTATACCTAGATTGTACTACTTTTTCAGGTCTTTGTTGGAGACAATGAAATTGATAATTCTCTGCCCTTACGCATCTTTATTAATTAGGAATATAATGTGCGGAAATTCTCAGGGTATCTTTGCAAACTACATGGAAATATTTATTTCCTTGGATTCTTAAAAAAAAACCCTTTATTCCACTAAGTTTGGTGATTCGTTCATTCAGTTTGAATTTGAAGGATTCCATTATACTGTGACTAGGCTAATTATTTGCTCCCATTCAATGACGTCAACTTTTACAGCTTAGTGGGACTCCCAGCTCTCTCTTCCTTGCCTTGCACGCATGTATTGTTGCTGCTTCTTATTGCTGTTACAAATGTTCCCGTCAAAAGCTACTAGAGAAGAAATACAGATGTCAAGCATCGGGTACAAGCTTCAGCTCAAAGTTGCTCAAGTAATGCTTATTGCTGAATAGCTCCATTGTTGTATGTGTTGCACACTTGCATTAGCTTTGCAAGATTTAATGGGATAAAGAGTGTTAAAAAGAGACGCTGCAAGTGCAAGTGCACCGAAAACTCGTTTGACTGAATCACACAAGTGAACTCCATAACAGCAGAGCTATTGCCAGTGTAAAATATCTCTAACCAACGTAACTTTTTTATTTGATGAACTGCAAATGAATGATAGACATTCAGACTCGGCGATTGGATTCAGAATCTAAAACATTGAAAACGAGCACAGTGAAGCTTGTGTTTCCTCATTTGCAAACCCTCTGCTTTCGGCATCTGCACCGGACTGCCCAAGAAGTCCCGTTGCAATCTGCATTGGATTTTAACCACGTTCACAATCAAAGTGCTAACAGATTAAGTCATTCAAGTTTACATAGTTCTGAAAACCAAAAATGGGGTAAAGGCTGACTCAGGAAAGGAAAAAGATTCTGCACTGCCATCTGATTGATTAGAGTCGTTGGATTGAACCGACACTGTCCCTCCATTGTTGTTCTCCTGAACTTCGTATCTTGGCGTCCTGCTTCCAGAAACTGGTCCCGCATCTAAGTTTCTGCTCTGTTGTTCATTCTAGCCAAAACAAATGAAACCTGTCAATTGTGGCCTTTTCTTTTTCCCCTGAGTTTCTTCCCTATGCATGCCTAAATGCTTATGATCCAGAAACCATTTTCTCTTAAACCTCTAAAAGCTCTCTGTTGTCCATTGAGACCAATAAATGTGGAGGGAGACGATATCAAAGACAGCTTATGCACATTTCACAGGAACAACTTACCTCATTAACAGTAACAAATTCTTCTTCTTTTCCAGTGCAAATGTCACATCTATCTGGGTTTGATCCTTTCTCATGGCTGCTATTCCTAATTGTTTCCACAACCTCATCATAACAAAGCTGTTTTTCCGCACAAAAGAACAAAGACAGTTCATCCTCGTAGCACAGTCTATAAAACTGGAAGCGAAGATATTGGGATGTTGGAAAGAAAAGAAATCACATAAAGGAGAGAAGGAAATTCTAGCCTTTCTATTGAAGGGCCGTGAAATTTTGAGTTCTGAATCGAAGCAGTCCAATGATTCTGACTTGCCATCTGACACGACATCAAAGGCGCCATCTTCTCTGAAGCGGAACACTATGTAGTCATCATCTTGAAAATGACGAAAATGTGGCCAGCTGCTCGAATCACTGCTCTTACTTTCCAATGAAATACCATTTCTGATCTTATGCTGTGGTGAATTGCCATGGTTCGCCTGAGCCTTCCGCCCTGATGATCTCCTATTCGCCTTTTTATTTGACCAGGATCGGTCCTTCATCGTCAAAGACTATTATTTCTGATTCGTAGTTGATTCAGTGCATCCGGTTCATAACCTGAAAACGAGGACAAAAAAAAAAAAAACAGAAGAATCTTTAGCGCAACCTAAATCTCAGACAATTAAAAATAATTAAGCTTTTTTTTTTTTTTTGTCGTTTCGTTTGGAGGATTCTTTGGGTACCTAAAAGGATCCCGCAAGCTAAGAAACATGGCACCCAGTCCCTTACTCCTCATGTAATGTAATAAACTTGGTGATTGTCCATCATGTGCACACGTTCTTTTTAAGCACCGTCAATTGTCTTCTTTACTCTTCCACTCTTATCAAATATCAGTACAGTTTGAGAGAGAAAGAGAGAGAGAGATGGGATGAGGAGTTAAGTTCGGGGAGAGGGAATCATGGCCATTTGAATTTGAAAACGACTAATGGGTCAATCTATGCATGATAAATGGGAGAGATTTGTGGGAAGTCACGGGGAGAAATAATTGGCGAAAAAAATTTATTCTTATTTGTTCACTGAAGTAATGATACTAATGGTACAATCCGGAAAAGGAAAAATAGATGATGACACGCATTATTACAAAGGTGGGGGCATCGAGAAAATGTGGGCAAAGAACGTAAAATGCCTCTAGCTCAATAGTGAATAACGGTCACATTATATCCAATAATTGCATCCATTTGGTCAGTCGAATGTGTACTTGCCAAGCAGTATCCGCGTGCAAGCCGGAAAATCCCCGTGCCACCGACAACCGGCATCTCTCTCACCTCCTGCATTATGGGATTCCGGCCGACCACACTGATTGAGCTACCATTGTAAGGTCCAGCAGTGAATGCCATTGTCAGTGTCATGAGAAGGCTGAACTCTTTTTCCTGGGAGGACATGGCATATATCCCTTGTGCACGTCCTATGACCGTGGAATTGTAGTCCGGCGAAACCGTGAGCGGGTTATCCATCACGTAAATGGCTCCAAACATGGCTGCAATTGGATCTGAGCTGGTTGAGTTCTCCCGGCTTGCAACCTGGACGGCCGTCGCGTTCGGCCCGGAAACAATGTCGTGCATGTAGAATTGGATGTTGGCTTTCTTGGGCTTCATCCGTAAGGCCTCTGCAGGACCACACGGGGAGAACACGAGAAGTGCAGACAGAAGCAGAAGCAATTGGATTTTCATTGCCATGCTTAATAAACACAAGTAACGCAAAGTTTCTGTGGGCAATCGCAAGTGTATTTCTTTGAGCGATGGCAAGTGTGTTTCTCTGAGCAATGCCGAGTTCATGGCAGAGGGTAATGCTATGGTCTATATATAGAACAGGTTTTGATGTCCGTGTTTGACGTAAGGTTGGTTCTTGGCTTAGACTTTTTACAAAGTGAGGAAAAGAAAATTTGAGCCGCAACAGCACGGCATGCATACTCTTCCAAGTTTGCTGGGAGCAGGAAAAGACAGGGAAAAAGGCCAACCACTTGTCAAGTTTCCAGTGGTTGAAAGTTGATTATGTAGAATAATATTACCGTATTTGCACGGACCACGTTGTCATATGTACACATGCATTTTAGAATTGATGTGAATATGACTGATAATGGGAACGTTTAGAAGTCTTCCTATTGAACCTTCCCGTTCAAAGGGTTTTTTCTTTTTCGCAAAATTCAAACCACAGAGAGATCAAAAGTCAATCCGGAGCTTGTATTTGATTACCAAAATTTTGAAACTGAGGTCCAGGACTCTCTCTAGAATAAGGCCGTACGCACGCGTTCTAATTAGGTAACGATAACTAATTAACAGTTGAATTCAAGATGGCGTGAATGAGAAGCGTCTTCTCCTTAGGTTTTACACGGAATTTTTGCCTTGGAAAACAAGTTAATCAAAGAAACCATTACTTCTTTTGATTTGTAAACACGAACATGGGGACTTTTGAATCCTCTTATGGCTCAACCGGTAGCATTCTTCAACAGTCATGGCCTTTGAATCCAGGGATTCACATCTAAAATTATTCTTCCAATAAAGACGCAAGGCTTATACACAAACACACACACATGCACCGACGGTATCCTAAGTATGATTGTCATATGGGAACCCATGGCAAAAATGATTGAGAAAATTTCACCAACGAAGAAATTCTCAGTCATGAGCCAGAGGTCATCTTTGGCTTCCCATTCTTTTTCATTCAAACTCTGATGAAGGGGTGATGCTAGAGAACTTGTAATGCCAGTTCTCAATATTTCCAAGTCGTTGGCCCGAAGAAAGGCAGAGCTTAAAAACTATAAAATGACGAGAGATTAGAGGTATTTGATCTTTATAAACATCCTAAAATTGAAGTATAGTGGTTGCATGTATCAATAAAAATAATTAAGCAATTATATTATTAACTTATAAATGTAAATAGTACAATAAATCATACAATTGTGTTGAAGTATGATTTTGAAATTTGATATGATTGAGTAAGTAATTGTTGATTTGATTCAGATTTAATTAATTAAAAATAAAAAAATATTGTTTGACATTATGACCAAAAGTTTAAATTTTTATTTAAAATTTGAGGCATAATTGTTTTAAAAAATTTTAAATTTATAAGAATGTGAAGAATTACACCATTTAATAGAAAGAAAGAAAGAAAGAAAAAAATATTTGTTAGAATTTTACTGTTAATTAGGTTATTTTATTATTATTATTATTTTAAAGTAGAAATCAATACTATTAAAATGAATTTGATGAACTTATGGTGTTCATATATTTTGAAAGGTGAATTGATTGAATGACAGAGGGGAGAGGTTGAAGAATCTTGAAAGAAATTTTAAGAGAGAAGAATGGGAGAGGGGGAGGAGAGAGAAATAGAAGTACGCGCACTGAACGGCGAATCGACCAAGATATGGATACCCGCCGGCAAGAGCGTCAAGGATTTGAAGGAACTCTTGGCACTCACTTGGCCTCCGGCAATTGCCGCCACCGCCGCTGCCGCTTCTTCCTCACCCAATTTCCATCTGTTCTTTAAGGCAAGTGCAGAGACCCCTGTCGGTGTTAGTCCCACTCCCCTTTTCATTCAGAGTTCTTTTCTTGTTTGTGCAAAGCAATTATCTTTGAATAGTTTAAGTGTATCTTTTCTTTTCTTCCATTTCCTTTGATTGATTGTCGAACTTGGTTTAAGATAAAAAAAAATAATAAAAGCACCATCTTTTGAATTTGAACGAGTATGCTGTTTCTTTGTTTGCTGCATTGTGCTACTATTTATTTATTTATTTTTCCTTTTTGTTCGTCCTTTGGATCTCAAGATTTTGATCGGTCAGTAAGATACCTGTTTGTGCATTGTTTGTTGTTAGGGAGTTAAATTGAGCTTGCAGAGTCGCCTAGGATCGCTTGACATTCAGCAGGGTCAATTCTTAGTCCTTGTTCCATTTGTTAAGAAGGATCGTCTTCAAAACCCAGAACCTGATTTTTCAACTAATAAACCCAAACAAAGCTCTATCTCAAGGTTTGCGGACTTGGCGCATTCGGATATGATGCAAGAGTTCTCCCCTTTATTTGAACGGTTAGGCGATACCAGCAGACAGCCTCATTGTGAGACTGAAAATTTTGTTTTTGGACACAAAAGGAAAAGGGATTTTTATAACCATGGTGATAGTTGCATAGACACAGGAGGACCATATGCTTTTATATGGAGTGTCTTGCAAACTCCCAATAAGTGTATTATTGTGGAGCAGAATTCTGAGAAATTTGTTGAGATTTTGAAATCTTTGAACTGTTTGACAAATCCGCGTTCTGGGAAGTGTATGTCTTGGCAAGTGAAGTGTGCAAGGACAAGATGGTTTCTTGCACGTGTCCACTGTGGTTGAAAAGAATAATGGAGGCATTTTCCTTTTTGAATATTTTCTCTGCATGTTGTCAAGTGCGGAGGGAGGAAATTACATTGGCTAAGCTGAAGGAAGCACTGACACAGCTGGGGAAATTTGGTTGCCAAGCTAGTTTTGAGGATGTCAAGCATCTTTGTGTTCTTTGCCCCAAGGTAATGATTGAAATGTTTTGGCCCACAATTGGCAGATTATTAATAAAAAGTTCATTGTATGGCCATTTCAGTCTTACTGTATTCAATTTCTGAGCTATATATTATTTCTTTATTGCAAAAACTTTTGTATTTATGCCATATATAGAGTTTGCTGCATCCATATATCAATCACATCTGTTTTGGTTCCCTTTGCGATGATTCTTCTGTTGGCTTTTGAGGAATTTCTTCTTTTTTCTTGTTGGCCTTATCACCCTTTTGTCTCTTACTCATATAGATGATTACTCTATTGCATTCCATTTTTGTCAGTATAGTTCTGACAGATGATACACCCAAACATGGCTAGAGCCAATCAAAAGTGGGATCTGGTAGTAATGATTACAACTTTGGTAATGCCAGAGGTAGCAGTTATAAAATTCCTGGTCAGTTGATAGATGACTACTTCTTTTATTCTCATATTATTAGGACTAGGTTCCACTGTAGAAAAGAGATAAGATGTGAGAAATGGTTTTGTCAATTATGACTTCCTACCATGCTGAAGGATTAGCTCTGTAAAATTGAAATTGGGCTATCTCTGCTGCATGGTTGTGGCTTGTGAGTGATAGTGAAAGAAAGCATATCATGTCCATGGGAGCAGTAAATTGAGACCAAAAACTTTAAGAGTGCACATAGACACGAAAGAAGAGTCTGGAGAAAAGGGGTGCATTTATGGGAAGGTGGTGGGGATTTTCACTGGTGACAAGTTGAAAGGGTTGGTCTGAAGTGATTTTACTCATCTAAGAGTGCATAAAAATGAGTTTGGTTGCCAAAACCTAAGAAACAGTTTTTTTATGGACATGAAACATCAACAGTATTTTCAATTCAAAACTGGATGCTAGAAAATTCAATTTTCTATTTTCTCATGCTTGAATGTGAAAACGTTTTAGATTGAAAAACCAGTTTTCCAAGGTCAATTCAAGATTAAGCAACTAAGAGAAGACTGATTTTCTAAGAGGCTGTTTTCATTTTTCAAATATCTCAACTCATTCTATTTTATTCTCCTATTTCATTGGAAAAGCTTTATGGAAATTGGAATATCTTCTGATGATGCATTTGTCTTTACGTTATGATAGCTCTCTATGAACTTTCTTTCAGTCATGGTTTATTTGTTAAAAACTACATGTGGCTTTTCTAGCCAATTATGGCCCACTCTATCTTGCTGTTCTTTTTGGAGTAATTCACATTCTGTTTTCCAGTTTAGATCATTTAAGCATATGTATGTTCTCTATTCAGGTAGTATCTTTTGCTAATAATGACTCAACATGCATAAATCCTGCTGATGCGGTTGTTATCATCAGTTGTGGAAATGAAGAACAAACTGAAACCAAAAACAATCCTGCAAATGGTGCTGCTGAAATATTTATACCTTTTTGAATCTTGTTCTTTAATCTGGAAAAGTTATTTGGGTGACATTTTTTACCTTTCTAGTATCAGGTCAAAGAGGAATGTCGCTGTCAAAGGCATTCATTGCAATGAGAAAGCGAGAAAGGTCCTTCCAGAGTACTTTGCAGGGGGCTGCTAAATTTCTTATGGTATGGTTGACCAAGTTTGAAGTTTTACTTTTCTTGAAGTTCTCAAGACAGGCCTGCTGTACTGTCTGTGCAGCGCAAGGTGCTCTAAAGCACTAAGGTCTTTTGGATCCTAGGGACAAGGCACAGTCATGCACTTGAGAGAAGTGAGGTGCACATTTAAAAATAATAAAAACAGCTAAAAGAAACATAGAAGCATGATATAAATTTAACAAGAAATTAACTAACTGAACTTTCTCAAGGCAACAATATTCAAAAAATTAATGATTATATGATAAACCAAAAGGATGAGACAAGTGTTAAGACAGTTACATTCTAATCTGATAACAATATCAAATTCTGGATCTTTTATCAAGCATGTCAACTCCATGCTGTTATCCCTTGTTTATTTTGCTAAATAGCTGTTGGTATCATATTAATTTCCCAAGTTGGTAATCAAATAACTAATTTGATATGGTGCTGTCCAATGATCAGTCTGTTGCTGTTGCATTGGCACTCAAACCTTGATGATTTGTAGGCACTGATGGACTGCAGATCTTTCTCCTTTTCCCTCTTTCTTTTCTGTTTGCAGCCCTGACAATTGTAGTTGGGATCAGGTAATTGCCTGCCTTAGACTTTAACATGGTGCACTCTGTGTAGCCAGTGGAATTAGTTTTTATTCAAAGGAGTGGGTTTGTGTAGGACCAGTGGAGAAGTGTGAGTGTGTGTGTGTGTTAGAGAGAGTGAGAGAGAGGGAGAGAGTATATGCAGAGAGGGAGTGGGGATTGGGTGACCAGCAGAGAAGTAAAAGGGAAACAATGAATAGAAGGATCCGATGGTAAGAAACTAGCCAGGAAATAGCTTAAAAATCAGAAAACTCTGGGGTTCAAACCAAAACCTCCCCTCACCTGTGCCTTGCGCATGCCCCTAGGCATGCCTCACTTGCACTTGGTTGAAACCGCTTCAGGCATAAAAAGCTTCAAGGCCTTGGTGCCTAGTACCTTAGGCACTCCTTAAGTGTGCCTTTGGCATGCCTTTAACAACACTGCATCAGTGAATTGCATGGTAATGAGAAAGTTCTAATGTGAGGGTTCTTGATTTTTATTATTTAGGCTATTTCAAAATTTTCTGAAGTTTGTAAATCAGAGTCAAATTTGATAATATATGTTTACATTTGAACTTTCTCCAAGCCCTCTAGTGTGGGAGCCTTACGTACTGGGACACCCTTTTTTATGTTTTAATTAGTCATAGCTATGGGATGGCTAGGACCTGTAATAGTAACAACATTCTTCATCAAAAATTTTATCCTTTGTTCATCTTTTCTTAACTTGTTATGACCTACCTATGCAATTAACTTGTGCATAGGTAGCTGCAAGTTTCTGGGCAGGTTCATACATGTTGTGAAATAGAAGTTTTATGCCTAGTTTCTATGTTTGGTTGCATTTGCTTAATGCACTAGAAGTTTATTTGTGGCAATCTGAAAGCACTTGCTCTCTCAGGTTGAGTAAATGTGTTAATTTTCAAGAATAACAGCAGGATTTTCATATCAATGAGGGATCAACTTTATTCTCTTTTCATGCAGTCTAAAAGTGGAAATGAAAATGCAGTGCCTTTGTCACTGGAAGGTTTAATCAAATTGATCAGTGAGGGTGGCACTAAAGTGAGTGGAAAGGAAGGTCACACTAAAGTAACTTTTTGCCAATCTCCTACTTCAAGTTCTCATCCATCCCGGCTACGATGCTGTGTATGTGTTTGTCACTGTATTGAACAACAATGTAGTGTTTCCCTTTTCTTGTATTTCTTGCTGGCATGCATGTGTTCACTTTTTGTGAAAAGAACATCAAATAGAAAAGAGGGGAAAAAGATGGAAGATTTAGCTCTAAAAGTTTGCTATGCGTGACTGGCTTTAATTCCAAATCATCTGATTTTTCTGGAAAATCCTATTGTTTTATAGTTTTAGTTTTTTTTTTCCAAATACTAGTGCACAAGGTGCTTTCCAAACTTTGTGATTTGATTTCATGTTTTTAGATATTCATTTTTTGTCCATTCAAATTCTTGCTGGAATATTTTCCTTGACCTCTACCTGGTATAAGAAAAGACATTGTTATTGGTATGCATGATCATTGAATTCTTAAAAAACTAGTCTCTCCCATTAAAATGTGGTGCTTCTATTGGTAAGTTGCACTGAATTAATAAGTTTTTGATGTAGCAGGAGACAAATCAGTTGCTACCAGTGGCAATGATTCAACATCTGAGAGAGGGCATTGGTTCAAAAGGACAGGTAACCTGCACTCACTAACCATCTCTTCACAGTCTAGAGAGGGAAAATTGTTGGATTTTGTGGTCCTAGTGGCTGTCACAACTCAAAAAATGCACACATACCATAAAATTAGTCCTATGTGCCTTTAATATCTGATGTGTATACAATTCTTGCTATAGTTCCTTTGCTGAGTGCTAAACTCTAGTGAGTTTGTCGAATGCAGATGGTGCATGTTGAAGACATTGGTGCAAAACAAGCCATTTATGTTGAAGTACCCCAAGACCTCTCAGATAGAACCAAATCTGCCCTAAAATGTATGGGAATAACTAAGTTTTATAGCCATCAGGTATGAATCATTTGGTTTCCAATATAATCCCATTGAGTATAATATCTTCCTAATAGGTGCAGCATGGGTGATACTTACAGGCAGAGTCTATCCTTGCCGCCCTTGCTCATAAGAATGTTGTTGTATCAACAACAACGTCTAGCGGGAAGTCTCTTTGCTACAATGTGCCAGTTCTAGAAGTGCTGTCTCAGAATTTGTTGTCATGTGCCTTATATTTGTTTCCAACCAAGGTTGATTTCTAGAATCTTCTGCTTGCTTTTTCATGCAAAAGTTTGGCTGAATGCTTTTTTTCCTCTCAAAATTACAGTTCCTTATCTTCCAGATGATATAAATTATCTGTGCATGTAGGCTTTAGCTCAAGATCAACTAAGAGCATTGTTAGCCATGACAAGGGAATTTGATGTTAGCATCAATATTGGTGTATATGATGGTGACACTTCTCAGAAGGACAGGCTTTGGCTTCGTGATAATGCTAGACTGGTAATTTATGATGTTTGCTTGTCTGAGATTGGAAAGCTTTACTTTGATGACCTTATGTGCTTAAGTTGTTATTTTACATGCAGTTGATCACCAATCCAGACATGTTGCACATGTCTATCTTGCCATTTCATCGACAATTTTCCCGAATTTTAACAAATCTTAGGTAATCTTATGCTCCTATGTATATTCTTTTCTTGGGCCAATATTGTCATTAAAATTTTTCTTAATGGATTTTTGCATTTTGTGGTTCGATGGTGTGACCATATTCATAAATAAGTTGCATGATTTCCTGTTAATTAGGTTTGTGGTGATTGATGAAGCTCATGTTTACAAAGGAGCATTTGGATGTCATACCGCACTTATACTGAGAAGACTCTGCCGGCTCTGTTCTCATGGTATAAATTTTCCATGCTGTGAAAAAATGTGCAAGATTTGTGTACATACGCATAATACTCTCTTACTTTAACGAGGAAAAGTCAACATGCTTTCTGCTTTTATGTGCAGTGTATGGTACTGATCCTTCGTTTGTATTCAACTGCAACTTCTGCCAACCCTCTTGAGCATTGTATGGTAAGATTGCAGAATAATCGTCAAGTTACTGCTCATTTGCTTTATATACTACAGCAGGTCGTCTATTTACCTTATTTGCTTCTCTTCCCTGCCTTTTGTTTAAGTCATTTTATGGAGAAGCTTTACATGCATAGGAATCATAGTTGATTGCTAACAGAGCAATTGAGATTCAAGTTGTGATTCACTCTAGTGGCATGTAGTACCTTGGGAAAGTAATGTTCACACCACCCTATGTTTTTCCAGACCACTGGCCTTCCAGAAGTCTAGTTTGTAAAGGAGCAGCTATTTGGTTATGCTGATGTGCCCTAAGACTTAGGGTACTAGTATTGTTGTGTGCTCATTAATGGTTTTCCTGCACACATATTTCATTGGTATTGTCTGACATTAGCTGTGGATAATGATAGATAAGCTGTTCTGGCTGGCTTGCAGGACATCAGTTTCTCCCATTTATGTTTAGGTAGACTGATGGATCAATTCTGCCTTGCTCAATGACTTTGTGTAGTTGGCGGTACCCCAGTGGTAGTGTTTTCATTGATAAGCTGCTTATACTGTTGTGCTTGTATGATTTATGAGTTTTGTCACGCATCTCTAGGTTTTCTATAGGGATTTGTTATTTTCCTTAAGATGTTGGCGGAAAAAAGTGACTAATTGGTTGCCTGCCTGTATTTATAGTTTGTCGTTAAATGTATGAAGCCTTCCCCACTGCAGGAAGGCTTTCCATGATCTGAATGCATAATATCTAGGTCACTTACACCAAGGCTTTACCTCAAGTGACTTTACTGTTTGACTAGCTTCAATGTTTCATGCTTAGGAACTTGCAAATCTTTCAACACTAGAGCTCATTAATAATGATGGAAGCCCTTCTGCACAGAAGCTTTTTGTACTCTGGAATCCTGCTTCATGTTTGAGAACTGTAAGTTTTCCACCTGGTGGTTTGGTTGTGAGTCTGTAGGTGTTATCTATGGACCAGTCACTAATGCAGTCAGATTATAGGTTGCAAATGAATGCAGCATTGGCACAGATACCAGTAATTCTGCAGATAGAAGCTTAAGGTGACAACTTCGTATGTTTATGTGCATAAGAATCAGTATAGAATTTAACCTTTGTTTTGTGAATCATGTCAACAAAAACAACAAAGCCGTAATCCCAAATTTAATTGGAGATTGGCCACTAAAAGAATTTGGCTAGTTTTACACTAACTGGCTGCCAATTATGCAATCCTCATCGCCCGGCTTTGGATGGACAATGATGAACCCAAGGTTCACCTCGATCTGACTCAGGTGGATTTTTTGTGGATCATGTCATATATGATTAAATAAACCAGTCCCACATGCAGTTTAAGGATGAAGATTTGATTTTGCAGATTTCATGTCAAATAGAGAATGATAGCTTTCCCACCTTCTAAGGATCAGAAGTACAATATTTTTGGCATGATTGTATAAGCATGCCATTGTAAGATTCTTGCGTTCATTGTATTAGCAGAAAATATGATTCAATAGGATCTCTGTTTTCTATTATTTTCCTTCTTTTTTTTTCCCTTTTATTTCTGACTCCTTCTGTTTCTTAAAGTAGACCTTTGCTTTAGGGCTTCTCTAATTGTCACAATTGAGGGCTGTCTCCTTGTTGGAAACATGGCTAATAATGGATCATATTGCATCCCATCATGAAGTACAGTGTGTTGGTTTAATTTAATGATTTGAATATGGCAAGCCCAACATGGAGATGCTTCTTATATTTGTAGGAAAATGTGATTAGTGGCTTATATTGTGCATAGTTAGCTATTTTTAGAAATAAACTTATTTAAGTAGGTTTTTTTAAGGTTCCCATAAGTTATGGGATTCAATGTATTTTTTACTTTTTTATCAATTTTCTTTTTTACTAGGTCTAGCATTTATAAAGTTATTGTCTAATATACTATTAAGAATAAGAAGAATTATTACTCTTTTAATCTTTGACATGGTATCAGATTCCTTTTGTTTTATTTTTTTTTTTCTAACATCAAAACAGAGTATTTTTGCTAACCTTTATTGCTGGTAATCTCTACTTCATGTGAAAGGCCTTAATTGCCTAGAATTGTTATTTTTCCATAAAAGATGTCTGCAGTTGCAGAGACAATTTCTACAGCCCAATTAGATGGGTTCAATATCAATAAATTGGAGAACTACAAAGTATTCAGGCTGTATATAGGTTGGATGGAAAAAATTATTTTAAGTAGTCCCAACTTGTTTGGATGGTGCTGAAAGGAAGACGGAAGATCAGTCATCTTATGGGTTCTGTGACTACTAAAGCAGGTGTAGGGAATGTTAAAATAGGTCCATCACTGATCCTAAAAAACGTCCTCCATGTCCCTAAACTGTCCACAAATTTGATTTTTATACAAAAACTTAAGATTTACATTGCAATGTGCTTTTTCATCACAACTATTGTGAATTTCAAGATAAGGATTCGGGGAAGATGATTGGACATGCTAAAGAACAGTATGGTCTTTACCACCTTGAAGCACCAAGTCAATTAAACATTACTAAGGGCAAATTATCTCATTCTTTTTATGTCAGAAAATTTTTCATCCAATAAAGAGAAAGTTTGGCTTCATCATCACCAACTTGGACATCCATCTTTCAGGGTTATTGAAATTTTGTTTTCTTCTTTGTTTAAAAATCTAGATGTTGAAAACTTTCATTGTGAGATATGTGAATTTGCTAAACACAAGCATATACCAATTCCAGCCAGTAACAAAAGGAGCTCTGTTCCTTTCTATCTCATTCACAGTGATATTTGGGGTCCTACGTCTATTCCTAATATTTCTGGGGTAAGATGAATTTTTTTACTCAAGCATAAATTAGATGTTATTACCGTTCTTCCAAATTTTTACTACGTGGTTAAAAATCAATTTCGAGTTAATATCAAAAGGTTTAGTCGGATAATGCTAGGGAATATTTCAATCAAACCCTAACTCCATATTTTCAAAAGGAAGAGATAGTATATGAATCATCTTATGTCAATACCTTATAGCAAAATGGAGTAGTTGAAAGGAAAAATGGTCACCTTCTTGAAAAAACCTGAGCCTTTATGTTCCAAAACAATGTGCCTAAAAATTTTTGGGGGGAAGCAGTTCTTACTGCTGCCCATCTCATAAATGGTTTGCTGTCTAGAGTTTTGGGATTCAAAAGTCCTATGGGAATACTCTCCACATTCTACCCTGACTTAGAAACTACAAATAATCTTATTCCCAGGATATTTGGTGTGTATCATTTGGTCATGTTTACTGTCCAACTAAGGGGAAATTAGATCCAAGGGCAATAAAATGTGTCTTTGTGGGGTAATCCTCGACTCAAGAAGGGTATAAGTGCTACCATCCTCCATCAAGGAAGTTCTCTGTCTCAATAGATGTCACTTTCAATGAACATGAGCCTTATTTCACCCATCAGGGGAAGAATTTAACAATAGAAAATAAGGTAAGGATGTTTTACTTGATCTATCGCCACTATCTATGTGTAAACCATCCAATTCATCTTGTCCCATTATACCAAACTGTGTGCTTGAAAACCTTCCTAAACATATAGTTGAAAATAAACCAAACCATATGTCAAAAAATTCTCTTAAATCCATGTCTAAACTTGAACTTATGTCTGAAAATCCTCAAGAAAAAACAGATTATGTACTTGAGAATATGAGATTTGGCTAGGGCAAGGTGTTCACAAGGAAAAGATGACTATTCCTGAATTTATGCAGGTCCAAGAGTCCAACCCAAGTCCTGAGAATGAGGTAACAATATCTAATCCTTCATTGCAAAATGAAATTGAATTTCATACGAGTAAGAATGACCAAGATCTTCCCATTGCCATTAGGAAAGCAACAATAGAGTGCATAAAACGACCTTTATATCCTTTTGCACACTTTATGTCTTTTAAGAATTTTTCACCAACTCATCGATCCTTCCTTATTAGCTTAAACACCATTACCATTCCTACCAACTTGGATTCTCAGACTGTGTGTAAATTGAAGAAAGTTTTATATGGTTTAAAATAATCACCATGAGTATGGTTTGGACAATTTGCTAGTTATGATAGCTATGGAATATAAACAAAGCCAAGGGAGATCATACATTGTTCATTAAACACTTAAGTTCACAGGGAGTCACAACTCTCTTAGTTTATGTTGATGACATAATAGTGACAAGAGATGCTGACAAAGAAAAAATAATCTTGAGTCATTGTTTGGGTAAGGAATTTGAGATCAAGGGGTTCGGAAGGTTGAAATATTTTCTTGGGATTGAGGTTGCTCACTCTAAGTAGGGCATTTTTATCTCCCAACAAAAGTATGTCATGGATCTCCTTAAGGAAACAGGCATGACAACATGCAAACCAGCAAGTACTCTAATAGATTAGAATGTCAAACTTGGAAAAGCAGAGGAGGATGTTGTGGTAGAGAGGGCAACATATCAACGCCTTGTAGGAAGACCTTTATTTGTCTTACACACGACCAGATATAACATGTGTAATTAGTATAATTAGCCAATTCATGCATAACCCAAAGAAAGTTCATCTACAAGTAGCTCACCGAGTATTAGAGTACCTTAAGGGAGTGCTAGGGAAAGGTATTTTATTCCAAAAGAACATATGTTTAGCTCTTGAGACATACATAGATGCTAATTATGCAGGGTCAATTGTTGACAGAAAGTCAACCATTGGATATTGCACCTTTCTTGGTGGAAACCTTGTGACATAGAAGAGTAAAAAAAAGAATATAGTAGCTAGGTCTAGTGCAGAAGCAGAATTTTGAGCAATGGATCAAGGTATATATGAAGTACTTTGGTTAAAGATCATTCTAGAAGACTTGAAGATTACATAGGATGGTTCAATAAGACTATTGTGACAACAAGTCTGCAATTAGCATAGCTCACAACCCAGTAACATGATCGAACAAAGCACATTGAAGTTGACAGACACTATTAAAGAACACTTGGAGAGCGGGTTGATTTGTACCCCTTACATGCCTATACATAGTCAGCTTGCTGATGTATTTACCAAAGGGTTAAACAGTTCAGTATTTCAAAGTATAATATCTAAGTTGAGAATGGAGAATGGCTATTCACCAGCTTGAGGAAGAGTGTAGGAAAACATGATTAGTGACTTATACTGTGCATAGTTAGTTATTTTTAAAATATATTTTTTAGAAATAAACTAATTTAGGTAGGTTTTTTTAAGGTTTCCATAAGTTATGTGATTTGATGTATTTTTTACTTTTTTATTAATTTCCTTTTTTTATTAGGTCTTACATCTATAAAACTATTGTCTAATATATTATTAAGAATAAGAAGAATTATTACTCTTTCAACCTCTGACAATTTTCATTTCAGTTAAAGTAGATTATAAAAATGCATTTTTGGAGCATTTTGAAATAATATCATGTATAATCTCCTAAACTAATGCAGAATTTTGTTATACAGTCCAATTTCGGAGGTCTCGCATCTCTTTGCAGAAATGGTCCAGCATGGACTACGGTGCATTGCTTTTTGTAGATCCCGCAAACTCACTGAGATTGTTTTGGCTTACACGTATGTCATTGGGATTGTGGATGTTAAATACAAATTGAAAACCATAGTTTGAGCAATAAATTAGATTATATTGTTTGTTTTTTTATCTTAGGTAATGAAAGAAAATGATATGTATTTTATGTGGCTGCAATAGGCGGGAGATTCTTCAAGAGACTGCACCATACCTCACTGACTCAGTATGTGCTTATCGTGGTGGCTATGTTGCTGAGGTCAGTCAAGTTCTTTTAATGTTTTAACTTACATCTTACAATTATTGGGTTCATGATTATTATGGATATTCTCTACCAATGTACATTTGATTGCATAAACACATATTTTCTCTGCAATGTGAGGACAGATACCCGGATTGCAGAATAAGTTTGTTTTCTCTTGCAATGATCAAACATTTGTGGAATTTTCTTAATTCAAAAGTGAAGCTAAGGTTCTTTCTATGGCTTATTGACCATACTTTGTCTAACCATTTAACCAGCAGATGCTTGGCTTTGCCATTGTTCAGTCTCATAGTTTGTCAGTTGCCAATGACCCTAACTATGATTCTATGATTGACTATTATTTTCCCAACTCCCCACTGTCCTGCACCATTTTCGATATCAAGGTAAATTAGAGCTACTAGTGTATCAATGAGGAAAAACAAAAGAGCTTAAAGCTCTTCTGTTCTTCAAAACATTTGCTCCCACTGCGCTCCCTCCCCAGTCCTGAACTAGAAAAAGAAAAATTGTGCCATGACCTTTTCCAAATGTGATATTTTATCTTTTAAATTCTTCTAAAGATTGTAAAGTTATCATGAACAGTTGGTTTTCTCTTAGTGTTTGATAAGGAATTTCATCAAAACAACCTTGGATTATGTGTCAAAGTGTCAATTTTTTTAACTAACTTCACTTCCAAACATAGTTTCTTTTGTGCAATCACATCCTTTTTGAGTTGCCTCATGAAGCTGTTCATTGTTGCATCTCATTTGACTAGCATGTTCTTCAAGAGAAAGGGCAACAAAAAAATTTCAGCTGTGCCCAATTTTTAAATATTACATCTGTCTAACATTTACTTTTTGCCTTTTCACACATCAGCTGATTATAAATGAGTGTCACTAGCATGTGAGTAATTATGTCTCTACATTGTTGATTGATAAATCAGGATCGAAGGAAAATAGAGAGAGAATTTTTCAGTGGGAAACTTTGTGGTATAGCTGCAACAAATGCTCTTGAGTTGGGTATTGACGTTGGCCACATTGATGCAACTTTGCATTTGGGCTTCCCTGGTAGCATTGCTAGGTACAGTGTTTATTACAATCTGTTTGGTCCAGCAATGTAGATATGTTATTCAGTATATTAAACTGGATCTTTTTCTTTCAATTTTCAGTCTTTGGCAGCAAGCTGGCAGGTCTGGAAGGAGAGAGAGGTCATCTCTTGCTGTTTATGTTGCATTTGAAGGGCCTCTTGATCAGTATTTTATTAAGTTTCCTAAGAAACTCTTTGGTGGACCAATTGAGTGCTGTCATATTGATGCTCAAAACAAACAGGTTTCAAGTTTCCCAAAATTGACATTTTTCCATCATTTGAATCCATTTGGGTGATGCAGCAGGTTTGCAAACTTTTGCTGATCCATTGTGATAACTTCATTGTTATAGGTGCTTGAACAGCACCTGATCTGTGCAGCTTTTGAACACCCGCTGAGCTTGCTTTATGATGAGAAATATTTTGGCTCTAGCTTAAAAGATGTGGTAATGTCTCTTAAACACAAAGGAGACCTGAGTTCTGATCCATTGCGTGATTCTTCTGGTAGAATATGGAGCTACATTGGACATGAGGTGCATTATTCGTTTGCCTATCTTAGGTTTAATGTCTTTTCTCAGTGGTGTAAATTGTGATTCATAATTTATTTCCAATTCCTATCTACCCTTCTTTTTCTAGAAAGTGCCTTCACGTGGAATTAGTATTCGAGCAATAGAGTCTGTCAGATACAGTGTAGTAGACATGAAACGGCATGAAGTCCTTGAAGAAATTGAGGAAAGTACAGCTTTCTTTCAGGTAAGAGAGTTACAATTTTCCTTGTCTAATGCAGACTACTTTTTGTTGATCTTTAAGAGTTTTTTATTTTCTTTTGGCATTCTTCAGCATTTTTGTAAAAGCTCTTCTCACATATTTGTTTGATCCAGGTGTATGAAGGTGCAATATATATGCATCAAGGAAAAACCTATCTGGTGAAGGAATTGAGCATATCAGAAAAGATTGCTTTGTGCCATGAAACTGATGTGAACTATTACACAAAAACTCGTGACTACACTGACATTCATGTCCTTGGTGGTGATATTGTGAGTCGAACTCAACTTTATATCAAGTTCTGCATTTACTCTTTGTATCTAGTTATGTTGACCTGTTGCTGTAAGCTATTGTGGGGTCTTGTGCTTTCTCTTCACACTCATTGGATGTTGGTTGCAGATTTGGCAGGATCTTGCATGCTTCTCTTATGTATGTTGGACATTGTTTTCTGACACTATTCTTTCTTAGACATCTCTACCATTCCCTTTCTTTTTTTTTCTCTCTCTGTTTTTTTTTTAATTATATCAAATTTAAGAATACAACAATGCAATACTTCTGGAAGTTGGAAAAGTTACCTACTTGTTTATCATGTGTTTGGAAGTTCGACTTCATTATCCAAATATAGCAGCAGTATTGGAAGAAGGGACCTATCATATGTAATTATACCTATTTTCCTAGGTTTTCAAAATTTGCTATGTGTATGCTTTGGACCTTATTGAAAAAAAAAAAAAATTGTACATGGGGTTTGAAAAACACCATATTCCCTCTGAACTGCAGACAGAACTGTCCTGGAAAGCAAACATAATGCAAGACTAATTAATGCATTTCACACAAGGTTTTCACTTTTAAGATAGGGTGAAAGATCAAGTTACAATTACCCATAAAATGGTGACAGAGTCTATGTTGGGTAGACAGGCACTTTTCTATCTGAATTGGCAGTCATCCTGTCTATTGTTGCATTGCACATTCATATTCAAATTTGCCTTCATTTTCTTGCACAAATAAACAACTGGGAGACAGTGGTGCATAAAATAAAGCCCTTGTTATTACGGAGATGGCATGTGATTTGTTCTCTTGTAACATTAAAGTCCATTCAATAACATCATCACATTTCTTAATCGAAGTTGCAATTATTGTCGTGCAATGTTCAAGTTAGAGATTGAGATATGAGGTGTTCAATAGTTGCTTCTCCTTCATTTGTTCAGGCAAATCCTGCAAGGGCTTCCATGAACCAGTCTGCTAGAACAACAGCTCAAGCAAATTCTTGCAGAGTAACAACTACCTGGTTTGGCTTCTATTGTATACAGAGAAGAAGTAACAAAGTTTTAGATACATTTGAACTTTCACTGCCCAAATATTCATATGAATCTCAGGTTATTACAAGATTTATTTATTTATTTATTTCAATTACCAGCATCTGTGATGTTCATAAAGATGCATATACAATTCGTTCATTAACTCATCTGATTGTATTTTTTTCATTTTGACAAACACCTGTACAGGCAGTTTGGATTCGAGTTCCTCAATCAATTAAAAAATCAGTTGAGGAAAGTTTTTCATTTCGCAAGGGTCTGCATGCTGCTTCTCATGCTGTTCTTAATGTAGTTCCACTGTGAGTCTCCTACATTAAGTTTTTACCTGTCAGCCATTGTTGTATTGATGAAATGATATCTTTAGACCTATGCAATTGGATTCTCTTGTTTTAGCATTAGAAAGATGTGATTTTCCTTTATTTGAAGCTGTCAGATACAAAAATCTTGTGTACTTTGAAGTGGTTGAGTGCTTTATGATGCTTTGGCATGCAGTTATATAAGATGCAACTCATCTGATCTGGCTCCAGAGTGTCCAAACCCTCATGATACCGTTATTACCCAGAAAGAATTCTGGTATATGATCAGCATCCAGGAGGGACTGGAGTCTCAAAGCAGGTGACTTCCATTTACTAGTTTGCTTTGACAATTCCAAGTGTAATGGGATGAAAGTCATGATTTTGAAAATCTGCAGTCAATTTTGGACAAAATCCATTATGTTTGAAATATTTGTTCATGTTCACAAGGCAACTTCTTGGCTTTAGAGCAGCCCAAAGCCAACCAAATTTTTAAGTAGCCCTGGTATTTTTAACCATGATAGTACTTTTAAATAATTGTATCTAAGATGTTGGGATTTAAAAGCCAGGGGTATGTTATTGTCATTTAATTCTGAATGATGGGCAGGTTCCTTCTACTTGTAGCTTGCTAAAGATGGAGAAGAAAATTTTGTCTCACTTCTAATATGGACGGTTTTGTCTGTGCAACAGATTCAACCTTTCTTCACTGAGCTTCTAAATGCTGCTTTGGAGCTTCTCACATCTTGTCACTGTTTTGGAGATGTTGGTTGCCCAAATTGTGTTCAAGTCTGCCTCATTACCCTATTTTGAATTTCCAATTTCATCTGTCTTTCATGTGAGAATACCATTAATTGTCATTTGTTGCAGAGTCTGGTGTGCCATGAGTACAATGAGGAGATACACAAGGATGCTGCCATCATGATCATTAAGGTTCTAACCGAGACTAGTAAAGCCCAAACCTCTTTTGTATTTCATGTCAAGGCTGAAATTTGTTTTTTCTTGTTCAGGGTGTTCTGGATGCAGAGAAATCTTACTTTGAAGAGGTTCATGATTCTTACCAAAAACCATGAGGAATGGTGACATTTTTAATCAATATGGTTCTTTTGTTACAAGAACAAGATTTAGAATCCTTTCGGACCACATTTTTGTCAGGCGAGTTTGATTCTTATGCTAATATCCTTGGAGTTTATTGTACAATTGCTGATGTTTCTGGTTCATTTGGAATGTTTGCAGGCAGCTCAGTGTGGAGAACCTATCATTTCAGTGCAGTTAAAGATTGCAGAAATTTGGGGATTTCTTGGAGTCAAGTACCATTTGCGCCTTAATTTCATGCATGAGAGTGTTGTGCGAATTTTAAGTATGGACAGTAAGCTAAATGTTTCTTCATTGAAGTTGTGGTTGATCGCATATTGACTTGTTTTAGTGAACTGAGGACTTTACTAAAATAATGCTGCTTCTTTTTTTTTTTCTTTTTTTTTTTCTATGTTTTGTACTGTTAATTCCTGTAAGTTTTAACTAACCTTTGATCACTTACCATGACTTTTTGATTTCTTTTAATGCTTTATGAATGTTAATTTCAGGGATGTGCTGCATATAAGCATACACTGCTTAGGTTCCAACCAGATCGAGCATCTGGAAGTGATTTTCATCAACATATTGCAACCGAGGAGATATCTAAGCCAATCTCTCGTGCAAAACAAAAATTAAGGGTATAAATTATGAAAATGATGGCAGCCTGCTAAATCTGCCTTCAATGCACTGAAGCTTTTTTTTTTTTTTTTTTTGAGATTTGAGGCTTTATTTGAGCTGAGAATGTTATGTTGCAGATATGCATTATTCCTCAAGCCGGTCTAAAATAGTCTTCATTTTGGATAACAGAAGGGTGTATTGAAAAACAAAAGAGGCTATGACAGGAATGATAGAAAAGTGAGGAGTCTTTATAATACACATTAAAAATTGGTATAAGATCTAGGAGTGACCATGTTTGTGAAGTTCTGTCTCGAACTTATGCTGCATTTTGACAACTTAGGGATACCGGTGGGATGTGTGTTGGTTAACTGAAAAGGAAATTTTGCTGAGATTTTATGGCTGCACGCAAGAAGCAAGGATGGGAAATTTTGAACAAAAGAATAGCGTCTGTTGGACCATAGGTTTCATAATTCTCTGAAAAATACTTGTTCTTACGGCTACAATTCAATCATCTAGCAGGTAGCAAAAACAACTAAATTACTGCTTGTGTGTGCATCACTGATAAAAAGAGTTCCTCTCTGTTAAAAAAATTTAGTGCTGAATTTCACATGGCTGTTGTTTGCACGCATCAATCAAGAGCAATGCTAGTAGCTAGTAGGTCAAGCTCCTCCACTAAAACAAAATAAAGCAGCCATCAAGCTGAAGGTGCAAAGCGCAATACTGCCATGTAGGAAATGAAAATTTAGTGTTGAATTTTACATGGCTGTTGTTTGCACGTATCAATTTGACGAGAACTTAGAGTTTTGGAACTAAGTAATTTAAAATAAAGATAGGGAAGTGAGGATTGAAAATAAGGGTTTTGAAGAAATAAAAGAGATAGAATTGATTGTTTCGAGGGGATTAGCTTCTAATAATCACTTTGAGGAATCTGACTCTAATAAGTTTAATACTTTGATAATATTATTGTTTAGTTGAATTTAAAAGTTGCAGGTAATATATTTATATAAATTTGACAAATCATTATTAGGGATATAATCTTGTCTACTAATTTAAAAATAATAAAAGACAATTTAGTCTATTAAGGATATAATTTTACCTACTAATTCAAAAATAATAAAAGATAATTATTAAGAATATTATTTACTAATCTCACCTATTAGGGATTGTATTATTTCGTTCTTTCAAAATAGTCTTGTCCTCAAAGCTGATTAGCAATAAATTTTGAAAATCAAACTACAAAAGAATGATAAAATTCTTAGGTAGCATCTTTAACAGGGAGGTTAGTCCATTGAATCAAGATTTGGATAACGACTCGATTTTCATGCATATCCTCCAAGAATTGTCCCTCCTTTATGAAAGTGTGGATAACGGTAAGGTCGAACATTAACTGGTGTATTCTCGAATAATAACAGAATATGATAGATGTGTGTCCTTTTCAGGGGCAGACCTGCAAGCTCAGCAAACAAATTAGAGAATTCGGTCAATAGTATTGTAACCTCCTTTCCTTGTATAGAATGTGATTTGTCCACCTCTGCAACTGTCAACTGTACCAGGAACTCTTGTCCTACATTCTGTATGACCTTCTCTATTTAATGACTACTAATAGTGGTAACTTTACCTCTGCGTTTTCCTTGTAATTTCACTGAATGTCAATTAAATAGAAACTTCATTCTTAACTTAGAGAAATTCTAAGTAATATTTTCTAAAGTTCGCAACCAATTAATGTAAAGTACAATTTCATAATCTTTTAAGGGTGGTAAGAAAAAATCAACATAAACAATATGACCTTATAATGTGAGTTTTATCTTTATGCACTTTCCTTGACATGTCAAATTTCTCTTGTTTGTAACCTTCACAGCAAATTTGTCACAACCTTTAATTAAAAAAGCAAACCTTTTGGCAATCTTTTCATCTATAAAGTTATTGATATTACTCGAGTCAACCAGTACTATTATTGGCTGTACCTTGATGATTTCATTAATCTTTATAATTTGTGGGTTTGAATACCCAGCTAAAGCATGCATTGCAGGCTCATTTATGAATTCAACAAAGGTGTTATCATCATTTGGGCCCGTGTAGTCATTCTTTATTTCTTTAGTCTCCTCAACTGGATCAATCATTAAAAGCTTCCCTTGCTTATAACAGTGCTCCTTGTGTCACTTCTCATTACAGTGCCAATACAACCCTTTTGTCATTTGCTTTTTTAATTGTTCTTGGATTAAGCGTCTAGTATTAGAAAGACAAATAAGAGAAGATAAGTTAGTGTTACTCTCGATAGGTTTGCTAGTCACATTAGCATATAGTTGACGATTTTTAGCACATAACTTTTCCTCTTGCAAGCGAGTAAAGGAAATAATTACTACCATTGTTCATGGTTGGTGAGCCTTGACTTCTCGTCGAATGTCAGAAGTAAGCCCTTTAATAAATGTTTCCACCAATTACCTTTTGGACCAATCTTTAACTTGATTGGCAAATTGTTCGAATCGACTTTAATATTCAAGGATGATGGATGTCTGGTGAATTTTTACGAGCTCTTCGTCAATATTGTGATATTCCGAGAGCCCAAATCGCACAAGATCTTTAATAAATTCAGCTTACATGGAAATTTCACCACATGTTTCAATCTAATCATACCAATAGATTGTATTAACTTCTAATTGAATAGAAACAATTTCAACCTTAGAGAGTTTTAGCGTACGATGGAAGCGAAAATATTTTTCAGCCCGAGAGATCCGCCCTGCAAGGTCACTCTTATCCCAATGGAAAAATTCTACCATTGTGTGTGGTTGGATATAGTCACGATTGGTGCATTCCACAGGTTCTTTTTGTTTATTAGCAGATCCAGAAGTGTTGTCTCCTGACCCCTTCTGTGCAATAGAGAATACCATTTGTTCAAGCCTTCGAAAAGACTCTTGTATCTATTCAAGCCTTTGAAAAAACTCTTACATGAGAGATAAAGATTCTTCAACTCGAACTATTCAGGCGTCATAATCAAAAGAATTGTGTAAAGATATACTGTAAAATTACAGATTGGTAATACCCAAATTTTTCTTTTGTTATCAAGTAAGGGGCATAAACACTTTTTTTTTTTATAGAATAGAAACAAAATCACTAAGAACAATGCTTCAAATGATGAAGACATAGAATTTTAAAACAAGAAATTTGAAATAGGGATGGAGAAGTGAGGATTAAAAACAAGAATTTTGTAGAAATAAAAAAGATAAAATTGATCGCTTCGAAAAAATTAGCTTCCAATGATCACTTTGAGGAGATCTGACTCCAATAAGCTTAATGCTTTAATAATATTATTGTTTAATTAAATCTAAAAATCGTAGATAATACACTTGACAAATAATTATTAGAAATATAATCTCATCTACTAATTCAGAAATAATAAAACAATATCGCCTATTAAGAATATAATTCCGCTTACTAATTTAGAAATAATAAAAAATAATTCTAACTATTAAGAATATAATCTCGCTTACTAATTCAAAAGTAATAAAAAATAATTATTAAAAATACCATCTACTAATCCCACCTATTAGGGATGCACATCACATTCAAGAGCAATGCCAATAGCTAGTAGGTCAAGCTCGTCCACTAAAACAAAATAAAGCAGCCATCAAGCCGAATGTGCATGTAGGAAATGAAAATTCAAAGCAAGAGCAATCTCTATGGGCGCATCAGCCCAATGCTTTATGACCAGGGCATCGTTTACCTTGAAAGCAACAGGTAAGGGCAGGAGGTAAAACCAAATATTTGGATCCAATCAAAACGGCTGAAGATATTCATTACAAGAATTGATGAGAAATAAATAATAATTCAACTTTGTAGAAAGGGGAGTAGAAACCCCAACATCCAAAAATGAATCTTTCATTCCTTCTCACCTAACAAATTTGATTCTGTAATGTATAAGGACCTTTTCCGTGTGGAAGAGAACTATAATTGAGCGGGGAAGGCATAAAATGGTTTAAACAATAATAATATAATAAAGGGACAAGAAGAACCTGCCTTCTAACAAATACAAAATTTTTTTCCTTTTGACTCTACAATAAAGTGATCAGTTGAGGATTTTATAAAGATCGCATGATTAGCAATAATCCAAAAGTAGCAAATTTCAACTTGTGACACAGTCTTCATAGTATGTGTGGCTCTGATTTATGTACCTTTCCCATAAGGGCTTGTATCTGCCAATGGCCAGTTTCAACCATGGCTTCATGTTCCCACTAAAGTGAATAACTGCAGCACTCTCAATTAGACGATTGTCAATGTTCAAATCGAATCCCAACCCTAAAACGTGCCATCTTCGATCAAGTGGCTCTGTCAGCCCATAAAACGATAGAAGAGCAGGCGGGAGTGTTCCTAGCTTCCACAAAGTCCGACCAGCATTCTGCTCCTGCCAGTAATGATATCGAGCTGTCACATTTGCCTTTCTCCATGCAATCAAATCAAAGACATTCAAGCCGAATGCCCATCCACATGCCTGTGGGTCAAACTTCGAGCTGATAATTGGATTTGAGAAATTGAGATATTTATAATAGCGATGAAATGCTTCAAGACAAGTTTCCACAGCTCCATTGACATTTCCATGCAAGTCCAATGAAAAAAGTTGTGTCAAATCCTTCTGGACCACAACATCATCGTCAAGAAAAATTATCTTTTCTAGCTGTGGATAGATCTCAGGGATATAAAAACGAAGGTGATTCAACAAAGACAAGTACTTGGGATTTTGCAGCTTTGGCTCAATCTTCATATCTTGATAGCCACCAAAATAAAAGGCCCGTGAATCTTTATCAAGAAGCTGTTTGACAACAGGAGAATAAGAAGCATTCAACCATGAGAACTCTTCAACATTCTGCACTTCTATAGTTGCCCCTTTAAAATCATTAATGAGAAACCAAGCCTGCATGGCTCCATATGTAATCCCATTTGTGACTATATGAAAGACAAGCTGTTTTGGATGCTCTGCATTAGAGATGGTGGAGTTCACGACTGCAGAGGTTGCGAGCAGATTGTCTGAAAATATGCAGAAATGGTAGAGATTATTGTCCACAAGCCGGGGAGAGTTTCTCTTCTCCTCTGCAAGGTCTTGTAGATGCAGCTTCTTAAGCCAATCAGCCATGAGCTTCACTTCGAGGCAATGGAGGCTCTTTGGAACAGCTTCAGCCAACATTTGACCAAACGCTGTGCTTTGAACTGTGGCTGTATTTGCACGCTCTTCAAGGGCTTGAATATGTGATTTCATTGTCATTATGGTGGTCGCAACATCATAATGAGTATCTTGTGCCTTGAAAATTAGATATGATATACTGCTGATTATTGGCTCTGCCTCTTCTTGTGTTATTGGTGCCTGTCGCATGGCAGCTTTTGAAAGCAAAAGTTGACAACTTCTGATCTTTTTGCTCAGCTCCCAAGCAAGGTGAAGGTTATTGTGCTCCTTTGCAATAACCACATAAGCCTTAGCAAGTGTCATTTGCTCTGCTAACTGCCTTGAAAATGAGCTAGCACTTAATAATTCTTTAGTGAAATTTAAACTATCATGGTTAACTGTCTCAGTTCTATCATCTGTCTCCTGAAAGAGCAAGGCCAGCACTCTGTAAGTCCTTGCATTGGGTACCAATCATTAAGGGCATATTATATATCAAAAAATCAAAATGCAGAGATGAACATATAAATTTGATATTTTAATATTGGAAATATGCAATTGAGTAGAGTAAAAATGACATCCAATGTAGACCTTGTCATTAAAAAATTATATTGCTCAAAGACCAGTTAGAGGCCTTAACAATTTTATTCAAATCATAGGGGCACCAGCCTGCATAGATGTTCAAGTTAGCCAAAAGATGGCATCATAGGGAATCACAGAAATTTCTGTGACATGGTTAAAGGAGCAAAACATTTTGTAGCCTCTTGGTTTCACACAGAGTACTGCAAAAGTGTTCGAACATATAAAACTGTCTCAAACAAAACACTTGGAAGTTTGATACATTTCTACCCTAGATGATCTTTAAGGTCATGAGCCTAGGAAATTACAAAAGACTGTATTACTTGAAATCAGGGGACAAAACCAAACAATAGCTTCACTTTTTGCCCAGCATGGATAGAATGCTGATATTTGAGAAGAAGACATAGCATAAGCATAACAGTTAAACTCTAGACATCATGAATCTACTCTAAATATCGTGAATCTAAGGTTTATGGGAACATTACTAGCATCTATCAGAAGCTCATGTAGGATCTAGATATCTAATAGCCTTAAAATGGTATTTGAGTGAAAAGGCATCATGACTTCTGACAAAACAGTGAATCTCATGCTTGTTATTACCATGAACAGCCTAATTTATCTGCTAAACAACCCGAGACTGTGAAAATAGAAGGTTTCTAGCTGGTAAGCACAAAAAAAAAAATTCTTTTAGAAGTAGATATTTTACAATCAGACTTTTAAAGTTAAACAAGATTTCAGAAATTTTCCAATATGGATTACATGACAGTTCACAGTGAGACATCCGAAGCAAACTACAATGGGCCAAAAGGATTTGGAACATCCATCTTTTAAACAAGGAATACATGGAAAAGCAGCAGATGATGATGAATCCCATATAGCACAATCCCATGTCATGTTTTGCGTCTCTCTCCTTCCTAAGAAATTTAAGAGTAAGCGTGGATAACATTCCCACAGCACAAGATTTACTTTCCTTTGTCTTCCTACCTATAATCACCTCATATTCACACCATTGCTGCACAATTTGCAAATCTAACGCCTGATTCTAGCGACTACCAGCTAGCATTAAAAAGCCCCATTTGACCTTGTTTCTGCCAATCGGTCAAACGAGATTGCTCCACCTGCAACGACTAGAACCAGCTATACACAAAATCAAGGCTGAGATACATGCTTAAAAGTGTGTATATCCGAATGTTCACAATCACATGCTAAAAGCTCATGGCCATGCCTTATGCCACATAAACTACTCTCAAGCCTCAAGCCTCAAGCCTCTGCCTAAGGCAGTTAACACAGAACTGAAAAGAAGCAACCACAGTAACTGCAAATAAAATTCAAACCATATTTCACTGTCCAAGATACAGCAAGATAAACAGATTAAAAAAGCGAAGCAGTTAAAGCATAGCAGATTACATTTCCCTATAAACATACCACTAGAGGCTGCTGCCGCTGAATCCGATCTTCGTGGTGATTGTGGTGAAACACAAACAAAACGAATCCAGCAATCAAGAACATCAGCAGAAGCAGCCAGATCCACCGCGAAAACCTCCTCCTGAATGGGCGCCGGTAGTCGGCCGCCCGCCGCCGCATCTTTCCCGCACCCCCGAATCCCCTCTCCACAATTTCACCCCCCAAAAAATCAAGATTCCAAATCCACACCCAAAACTTACAACATGAAACGGCCAACTCCCCCCCCCCCCCCCGGGTAGTGCCAACGCACGTATAGTTACTACAGTCCCAAAATGAATAAATAATTGGACAATCAATCAAGATTGAAATACCCAATTAAAATCGGTGCTTTGATCAATTAGGGACGATGGTGGGTCAGATTGAAGAAATGGTGATCTGGGTTTTCCCTGAATGCGTAAATACTGAAAGGGTAAGAGAGTAAAGAAATGTACAAAGACGTGTTCTTTTGTATTTTAGGAAAATTGAAGTGTGGTTTTAGAAGAGGGAAAAGCAACCCCAAATACTAGACCAGAAAAAAAAAATAAAAAATAAAAAATAAAATAAAAAATAATATATATATATTTATATATATAGTATGGGAAATGGAGTCAAGACCAAGGCAAAACCAGTACACATGACAGCATGTGCCATTTGCTGGGCTTACGTTGGACTTGGGAAACAAATATATATATAAATAAATTTCTATATATATATATATATATATATAATATTTTTTCCCTCCCCACCTCCCCGCGCTTCCTTTTTTTATAATTATTTTTTAAACAAGGAGACATCTCAATAAGCGCTATAGACGCATATTTAAATGCCCTTTTCTAATGGGATGGTGTGCATATCAAGAGTAATAAATAAATAAATAAATTCTTTTTAAGAAAAAAATATTTACAATACATGTATTTTTATTTTAAAAAATGCATTTACTTTCACAAAATTTTTAAAATCAATCAAACAAACAAACATTGATAAGAGTGTCAAAGTTTTTAATTGTTCTTATCTTGTTTTTTTTGCCCTTATTTCTTTTAATTTATAACCTTTTTTTTTCTAATATAAAAGTTTTTAAAAATTACTATGTAATTGATGAATAAGAAATAATAGATCAGATTGTACTTTGAAATAGAGTTATTGTTTCGTTAATGTCATTTGGAAGAGTAATCTCAACATTGGTAACCGAAGCCAAATTATTTTACAATCTTTTTAAATGATTTATAAGGAGTGTTAAATTTCATACTATTTTACTATCTTTTGTACCGAATTAATTTTTAACCTTTCTAATAAAACTTGGTTAGACTTATTTTAAAAAAAAAAAAAGAAAAAGAAAAAGGGGAAACAAAAGTAGAAAAAAAAATCAAAGTTCTAAATTTTTCTTATGATTACATAATAAAGAAAGATGCTTCTTCTTATATCATGAATTTGAAAAATATTTTTTTATTATTATTATATTAAATTCCAAAATCCTTGAAATAAATCTCTCAGTTCTTAGCTGCTCGGGACACATAAGAGACATAAATTTAACAAAGCTGTGCTATGCCAAAAGCCAAAAGTTCTTGTGACGCTTGGTGGTGATCAAGTACCCTCCAAGCTTCCTGCCTTTGCTCCGGACGGCAATGGTCATGCACGAGGCATTTTGGATGCAGTACTCCACCGCTCTGCTGCAGCTCTTCTTGCCTGTCCACCTCTTCACAATCCTCCACATCACCGACCTCTTCCTTTGCCCCAAAACTAGCAGCGATGCCCTTTGTTGCTTCGCTTCTTCCACTATTAGTGGACCCTTCTCTTTGCCTTCGCGTAGGACAATCTCCACTTGCACCTGTCCCATAAAATAATAGGTGGAAACAACCCATATCAGTAATTTAATGCGGATACAAATATAACATCATTCTTTACTATTATCTATGTACACGATTAAGCTGGGACCACTTTGAGGCTGCAACTTGGAAACGAGGCTTCATTGACTTGGTTGTCATATTTTCTCATTCTAGCTAGTTGAAGTTGGACAAAAATTCACTTAGGTTCAAAAAATTCAAAGCAAATCAACCAAAAAAAAAGGAAAATTTGGCTGGAAATTAATAATAAGAAGGACAGACTTCTCAACCTCGTGTCTCAGTTGAATAAGGAAAGTACCAGAGTTGGCTAACTTGGCTTTCCAGAGGAACAAGCCAACATCTAATAAAGAGACCAGGGACCCAAATTGTTAATAAAATTGAAGGACTCGTTGCTTAGGACGAAGTCAAATTTTGAAGTTCAATGAATAATTCCGTAAGACATTACAATGAAAAAGAGGATAGGATTCATAAAGGAAATGTCTTCTGGCACACTCACTCACCCCTGGCCTTCTCCTTTGACACATATTTTTCATGTTGCAAAGAAGTTCATGAGCCCTCTGATTAGTCTTCAAATTGGATTCTGAGCCTGCGTTCAGAGATCTCCTTGATTTCAATAAGATAATCTAATTGCGTTTGACGAAAAGATAGTTGCAGACCACAATTATAACCTACGAGCATCTCACCTCTTCTGGTTTGCTTGCAAATGTATAAAAGAACAATGGTTTCTTGGTTTTGAACAGTGTGAGACAGTGCCCATTCCAGAGCCCCCTTGGCTTCGAGGCTTGAATTAGCCACTACCATTACCTTAGTGCCATTGCCACACCCACGATCACCATCCAGGCTCTCCACGCCATTGCCTAAAAACTCCACAGTTTGTTCACTTTCTGTGGAATTAGAAGTTGTTTTGGGTCGAAGACACGGCGAACGGACCCGAACACCAGCCATGGACCGACTAACGCAGAGTCTTGGAGAAGCCATATGCATGTGACAGGGAAATGCCCATATATATATGTATGAACAAGTAGTGCCGTCGTCGCTTTTTGTGGGGCATTGTTAAATTGACTTAAGTTTGTGCCTTCATTTGTTTGTTTGTTCTGTTTTCTACGTGGGTGGCATTCTTCAACGTGCTGACCTCGAAGCTAAATGGCATTTTCTTCTTCTAACGTATTCGGCGGGCTCCATCACATTAACATTCCTTTGCTGAATTGAGCGCGAACGTGCATGATTCAAGGAAATGAAAGAAAGAAAGAAAAGTGATGCGCACTATATTCTTTGTGATTATGCACGTACCGACAGATGGCAATTCTGTATTCGTGATTTACTTGATCAGGAGCGAGGTGGGTTAACTCTTGTTACTTGTACTTGATCAGCGTAACACGTACAGACAAGAAAGTTGCTTTAATTTCCACAAGGTAAAAAGGGTGTCTAAAATTGATCGGAACCCCACTTCACAAATGATCTATTTGCCAATGACTTGTCTCCCCAGTCTGTAATAATGACAACAACAATCGCTGATAAAACATAAAGGGAGAGAAGAAATTTAGGAAAAAACTAATAAGTAAAACATAAAAAATATGTTTTATACATTGGTTTAGTCCATTATGAGTTGTCATATTAAATGCATTCACCGAACCTGTTGGCTACTACCATAAAGCAGATTTTATCTAGGGTTACCTATGTTTGTTTGTAAGATTTGTTTGAAACAGTGAGGTATAATTATGAACCAAGATAGACATCAACCATTAATTAAACCTCGATTATTAGAATTAGGCCACAAGGAGATGAGTTATTGTAAATTTCCCTATTATCAGTTTGAATTCGTGTCTTTTGATCAGATTAGGAGTTAAGTTTAGGATCATGTGCATGACTTACACACTTCCATGCCACCTCCTCCACTTAATCAAACGGAAAAGGGAAAAAAAAAAACGATGTGTAATTAAATAACGAATGATGTAGAAAATTTCTAGAAAGTACAAAGTGCTTCATGTCTCATGCCCAACTAACAGGCAGGCGTGGCAATCAATAATTTAAATTCATTTGTTTGTATGGAAAGTTTAGTCACCCTGTCTCCATTGGCTTTGGCTGCTTGCCAGAGTTCCACGCCATTCAGGAATGAAAGAATTTCTTCCCCCCCCCCCCCCCACTTTCTTTTTTCACTCTCTCTCTATTGTTTCTTCGTCTCTCTCCCTCGCCGGATGTGCCCACCAAATACACATACACACTTGCTCCCCGTCAAGTATCTTGTCTCATACATTAAGGTTAGATTTAGATTAATAATAATAACAAATTAGACATGGACTGGACCATCGAAATATGGAATAATATATAGATTATACTTTCATTGGGTTTAAGTAAGAGCCAAATTTCAATAACAAGAATGAAAATGAACAAAGGAAAGGAGCAAACTTTGAGTAATTAACATCGTTTCCCAAGAAAAAAAAAAACCCCGGTGGGGGGGGTGTGGGGTTTCCACTTTTGTACGGACAAAAATTACAATTTATTGAAATGTAGTCTCCATAGTAAAAAAACTAAGCACATTGGACGAATCTATCAAAATTGAACGATTGAATTGACTCTTTCCGCTTTGTTGACTTCGAGGCATCGGGACAATGACCATGGTAGGGTGGGGTCTTAGAAGATTTTTGCTTGGAGCTGTTCAATTTATATAGGGACATTGCTTTTTTGGATCATTAAAGGACAATTCCACCCCTTTTTTTTAATGATGATTAAAATTAATTAATGGGGTTGATGAAATTTGATTTCTGGCGGCCAAAATAGACTTCGATGCTAGAAGCCAAGTTTATATTTTGTATGCATTGTAATGACTTGATCTGTATTGTTCAGATTATCCTGGTGTGTTCTATCTTGTCTTTGATTTTGGTTGAAATTATCGTGGGTTTGAGTGGTCTTGGGTTAATCGATGTGTCCTCTCTCTCTCTCTCTCTCTTTTTTTTTTTTTTTTTTTTTTTTGGGGTTTCCTTGCCTTCCGCAATCCAGCTAAGGTACACTTTAAATTAAATGTTTTTGCTTTTGGGAACGGTGACTTGCACGAGGTCCTTTCACACACGCAACGTAGCGGAGGCATGGGATCCGCGCAAGCTTTAGACACCATTTAGTATCATACAATCTATATATCTATGTATGTATGTATGAATTTAATATTTTAAAAATAAAAATTTATTATTATTATTTTTCAATTAATGAGGAAGGTCAGCAACCCAGACTGGAAAGTTATCATTCTGGGCAGAATAACATATGCTTTACCATCCTGTAGAATCTGAAAAGGTGCCCAGGGTGGGCAGTGAGGGAACCGCAAGTTGGATGACTGGGCAATAGCACAATTTGCAAGGCAGTCAGCAGTCTTATTTGTCTCCCTGTAAACGTGTCAAGAGTAAAAAATTTTAATTAATAAAATGTCATTAAGATGTGAATAATCGTTTGAAAGAGTGTTATGGCATAATGAATGTCTTTAGAGATTCGTCACAGCTGCTTTGCTAAAATGAAAGCATGCTAGGCAGGCCTGCACATCCCTTTTATTTTGGCAAAGTTGAATGGTAATGTTTGTTTTAATCAGAAAATTAAACAATAATGTTAGGAATTCTCCCTGTTTTTCTTTTTTTTTTTTCTTGGGAACGTATAAATCAAATCATAATCTCGTCCAGGAATTTTAAGGTGCATTGACTAAGAATGGCAACCTGTGTGCGGTTATGCCTGCCCCATTATTGACAGAAACAATGAACGATGGAAAATCCCAGTTTATTCCATACATCTAATTCATCTACCATCCACCAAATTCCAATGACAAAGTGATTTGCAACTGGGTCAATTGAAATCTTGCGTAGACATATACTGCAATATATAGGAGAAAATAGAAACTTGAAAACTAAAACGAAGAGATGCCATCCAAAACATCATCGTCATCAGCATTATTAGCTGACTCTCAACTCAAAAGAAGCACGTAATGAACCCCAATGCAACATGGAGGATAATTAATAGTTTTAATCTTAATTTTTGGGCAAGATTTATAGTTTTAATTCAAGTACATAGAGATGTTATAAAATAGAAGCCACTAGTAGACATAATCTGTTGGGTTTCTTTGAACGTGAAAGGAGTACCATGACATACCAAATTATAGGCTAATTGCTTGGATTAAAAAATGAGTGATGTGTTGTGCGCGACCCGTACACATGCATCAATGCAGTTGCCCATCAAAAATGCCTTTTCACACAAGTAATCAGCAGGAGCTGGAAATTTCCCTTTCTTAGCTCCAGTCCTCATGCCGGCTGAGCATCCAAGCAGGCAGGACAGCGTTCGCTCTTTGCTGCGTCAGAGTTGTTGCTTCATTTTCAGCTGCATTCCCTCTCGCTGATGAGTAGTGCTGCTGCATTGCATGGCCCTTTAAGTTTCAATATGTTCTTTTTTTGTTTTTTTGTCTTTTGTTTTTTTTTTTTTTGGGGGTCAAAAATAGGGGGCATACTAATGTATTAAGGGGGAGAGAGGGAGAGAAACCTTATGTTTAAGGACTGCAATGGTGGTAGAACAAAGACAGAATTGGAATCCGATTTATGATGTTGTTGCTCCCTGTTTGCCTGCTGGACCATCTCCTTTTCCTTTTCCTTTACCTGGCTTTGCTCAAACTATATTAGTCCATGGAAAAAAATGAAGCTTAGCTAACTGATGTCAGTATATAGAAGTTTCACCTTTCTAGCAAGCTGGTTGTTTTGCTCCTGTAATGCCTTGTCCTGTAAAGAACAACAAATAATAGATCGAGAACGACTTGGATTAACTCTAGTGTACAAATTATGAATGTAATGTTAGCCATGGTCTTTCGCTTTGCAGACGGATGGAAATTTGGGCAGTTTTGGGCTTACCTTCTTCTGGAGCTCTGAAATGGATGCATACATCAGTTGGTTCTACACATGGAATTAATCAACACATGGAATAAATCAATTATATTCACGGCGCACATCACAATCCAAGTGTCTTTGGAAAAGCAAGTCAGCAATTCTTTTTACCTTTCTGGACCTTACTTGTTTAAGACCAGAATAGAGCTGTTGCTCCAAACTCTGAAGCTCTTTGACACTCAAGGACTTGAGATCTTCACCCATGAAATGCCTACAAGGCAAAAGGGAATTAGTAAATGGTTGTTTCTTCTGTCATAATTGTTCAAGAAGACTACATTTACTCCAAAAACCTTTGGTTTCTTTGTAGAACTTCCAGTCTAGCCTTGAGCTTTGCATACTCCAGGGTCCAGCTAACCTGCTCAAATTTTAATCTGTTGAGATTTCTCATAATATCAGAGTAAAATGGGGCCGAAAAACATGCATAACAAGTAAAAAAATTAACCAAAAAAAAAATCTATGGCCAAATCAACCATTCCATTTTCAAACCATTCAACATCAATCTTGCTATTGATGCGATATATAGATCATTGTCATTTTGAAATACATGGCATGTTGAAACCTAGTTGATGGCAGAAAGGGTGGTTTGATATAGGCACAATTCTGACATTTCATTGAGGAATTCATCTAGTACTGCAATGTGCATGGTTGATGGTTGTGTACATTTGTTTCAGTCTCTGCCGCAACAAGCCGCCTCTCGGCATAGGAGTATCTCTCATAGCGTTCAAGTATCCTTTCCATGCTGTCAAAATGTATAAAGAAGAAATGCAGACATTCTTGTAAGGACCTGTTCTGACCAAACAAAAATCTCTTCATGGACCACATTTAACTTCTAGGAATAATGGGAAGAAATCATCACCGTATAAGTGTGCGTATGTGCGTGTGAAATATGCGCAAACAAAGCTCCATTTCACCATAAATCTACTGAAATTTGTTGCAAATTCATTTCAAAGTCCACACGAAGAAACTGTAATTCGTATGCTTCTTTCTTTCTTCATCCTTTTATTTTTTTAAATAATTCGGATCAATTTTATTGAAGAAGAATTAGAGGCAAGTTAAATACAAGTCCGAGACAGAAAAAAATCAGTTGAAGCCAAGGTTAAAGCCAGGAAATGAGAATCGTTTGTCTGGTAATATCTAGTTTCACCATGTCATTCGCAATGAAATTGTTCATGTTCTGCTGATATGCATAAAGCCCCAATTATCAATAATGCATAAAAATTCAGAAGTTTTGGTGGAGCTAAACCAAGAATTATGTCATAGTTTGAACTTCAATGCAGCGAATGCAATATCCAGGAACATGCTTCAAATACCATTACCATATTTTGCTGTCTCCAACCAAAAAAAAGGAAGAGGAAAATTTACAATATAATTTGCAAGTAGCATATCAAAGAGAATCCTTTTGTTTAATACTATTCATCTATAAGCCAAACAATTTTATCTATTGATCGAAATCATGTACACTCCTTTCAAGTTTTCATTTCAATGAACCAGCAATTTTTATTGGTCAAAAGTAAAAACAATGAAATATTTGGCTACTAGTTAAATAACTTACATAAGTCAATCAAAATTCCCAACCTTTTGTTATAAACGAACATAAGGTAGAATAACTCAAGCATGTATGTGGCGCTGGGTCATCCCCATTTCTCCCAACGATCTTGTTAAGTCAGTAGCATTCTTTTTTTTTTTTTTTTAATTAATGAAATACTTTAAGCTCACTAACTGAAATTACTTCATAAGAACATAATATTATAATACCCAAAGGATCAACCTATACACATATAGATCATGTTTAGACCCACTTTGCATATATTGTCTTACTAAATCTAAATCAACGTAAAACATTTTGATCAAGGATTACAGGTTCATTCAAGCAACAAACTTTCCAATCTGGTCTTCACTATTCTCAATATTTAACAGTTAATTCCAACTTACTTCAATTTAAAAAGTCTATCAAATGTTTTCTCTGGCATTACAAACTTAAACACAAGGCAGTCTTATTCTCTATCTTGTGTCTTCACTTGAAACAAGTTTATGTCTACTGTAGTGTCTTCAATTCTCCAAGCCTTAATCAAAATCAATTAGTTAAACAAGTATATTTTAAAAAATTAAAGAATATGTTATATACTCCTTGGTTAATTTGATATAGTTAAGTCTTTTAAAATATGTAAAGAATATTAAAAAAATAAGTATATTTTAAAAGATTTATATTCATGTAAAAAATGAGACCTTGTTATGCTTATTTATAAGACAATATTTGTTTTATACTTCACAAATTAAAAGGATTTAAAGGTGGTCTCACACATAAGAAATTGATTTAAATCAATGTTTGATATAAAAACTTGATGCAACCCCATAAAATAAACTTGAAATCCAAAATTTTGAGACTTTTTAGATTATATTAGTCAAACTAGTTATTTTTTTATTATTAAAAAATTAACTATTATACTAATAAAATTACTAGTCATTATCTTTATTTTTGATATTCATTTTATGAGATATTAACCTATAAGTAATATAAATGAGCCTTTTCTTCTCTATATAAGTATATGCTTGAAAAAACATTTTTTCTTATTTTTTATTTTTCTTACTAAAACATATTAGATTAATTGAATTAGTAATATTTCTGTTTTTTTATTATTTGAAGTGTAAATAAATAAATTCTGTTATATTTAAGAAAAATAATCAATGTAATTTGATATACTGGAATTTTATCTACAGAGATAGAATTATCCTTAAAAATAATGCTAAACATACTTCAACTTTTACATTTTTCTTATTTAATTTAATTTTCTCTTGCATCCATATTCTTTGTATTTCTATATTTTTTAACATATTCAACTTTTAATGAGACATGCTACTCTAACTAAAATTTTCACCTTTTCCTTAGGTTTCTTCTTTTGTTCAACTCAAATATTATTACTTAAACTCATTACTAATTTACTTTTTTTTAAGTACTTCTAATTTACAATATTCCTATAGGCCATTTTCTTAAAAGTGATATACTTAGTTTTTGATGGTTTAATTCATTCCTTTGTATGCCAAGGTTTTTGCAACTAACTTGAAACATCCGATTAAATAACCCAAAGTGGCTATTAAGATGGCTCAAGGCTATGTCTATTAGAGAACAATAGTTATGATACTATTATTAGAATGTTACTCTTGAAAATGCTTTAAACAATTTCAAACTTAGTGTAAAGTATCTCAAAGTTTTTAGTTTTGTTGCTTATGCTCATGTTTCATTAAAAAAAGGTCAAAATTAGATGATTGGGGAGTGAAAGCAATCTTTCTTGGTTATATCAAAAAAGGATATAAATTGTTTAATTTTGTGATAAAAGAGGTGATTATGAGTAAAAATGTGAAGTTTGGAATTTTGATATTAAGGAATAGAATAACTGTTAAAGATGTTTCATTGCTATTTTGAAAGAAGCAGAAACTTAACTTATAGTCTCTTATGCAAATAAGGATGTTTTATTAGTTGTTACACAAAGTCTTAGGTCATAAGCTTTATATGAGAATAGAAGACCTAGAAAAAAACATTAATAGTTTATTAGATTACAAAATATGAGATAATTATTGATAACGTCATTGATGATAATGAAAAATTTGTGCATTTTTCCATATTTGCAAATTATGAACATGTTATTTAATGAAACAACTTAAGATATAAAGTGGATAAATGTCATGAATAAAGAAATTAAGACAATTGAGAAGAATAATATATAAAAGCTTATTATTGTTGCATAAGGTTAAAAAGCCATTAAAAAAGATAAGGTATATAACTAAAGAAATTACTGTATAGCCTTAAATAAATGTTTAGAACATGAAACAAAAGCATTGACTTTTTTTTCCATGAGACCAACTTTTAGAAATATTCTTATAAGTATATTTTATATGTGAAAGTTCAGGATTTTGGTGATATCTTATCAGTGTGTTTGTATGTTAATGACTTGATCTTTATTAACATCAATTTTAGAATAATTAAAAATTTTAAGAAGTCTATGGTAATGAATTTCATATGACAAATTTGGATAACATGTCTTACTTTCTTCGTATTAAAGTGGCTCAAAGAGATAATAAAATTTTTATCTATTAAAAGTGATATGTTACTCAACTATTAAAGAAGTTTTGAATGTTGTGAGAACTCCTATTAAAGTTAGCACTAAATTGTTTATAAAAAGACAATGAAATATCTATTAATTCTACATCTTTCAAGTATATTATTAAAAGTTTGAGATATCTGATATGTATAAGGCCTAATACATCTTATAAAATTGGTTTGATCAACAAGTTTCTGAAGTTTTTGGTTAATCTCATATGCAAGTTGTTAAAAGAATTATGTGATATATAAAAGAAATTTATGATCATGACTTATGTTATTCTTAATCTAAATGTTGTGCTCTTGTATGCTATTTTAACAACGATTGAAGTGAAAATGTAAATAATCATAAAAGTACTTCTATATACTGTTTTAACTTTAAAACTATTAATTGTTTGTGGTTATCTAAGAAACAATTTATAGCTATATTTTCAACTTGTAAAATAGAATATATAGTTGCAGTTTAAAGTACTTGTCAAGCTATTTGGTTGTATAATTTGTTGAATGAGATATATGTTTCAGTTGAAAGTCCTACAAAGATACTTGTTGATAATATTTCTTTAATCAATTTGGTCAATAATCTAATATATCAATACTTACTTTCATTTTTTACAAGATCAAGTTGATAAAAAGAAAATTGAATTAATATATTACACATCTACAAATTAAGTGTCTAATATTCTTATGAAATTGATAAAATATGAAATATTTGTTAAGTTGAAACAGATGTTAGGAATGAGAGCATCATCAAATTAAGATTAAGAGATTACTGATGTTACTTCAAATTAAAAGATAATTATAATTATAGTAAAAATTAATTTAGTTGAACTTAATCTGAGTTTTGCTATTTGCGTAGATTTAAATGTTTATAATTATATAAATAAACATAGTTTATATTATTACGTGTATTTTAAAATTATTGTGTAAAATATTTATTAAATTAATAAAATTTAAAATATTTATATAATTGTCTAACAATACTTATTAATGCTTTTATTTGTTTGTTTGTTTGTTACTGATGTTGTGTTTTTTCTTTTCAAATATTTAAACCCATAAATACTTTTCCTCAAACCCCTTAAAGAGATTCAGGTTCATTTTGCAATATGACACTACAAGAAGATACAACTATTGACTTCTAGTTTGTATTCTTAATGTTGTTGCCATAACATAACATGTAAGTTATGCTAACATTCCTTCTTTGTAGTTAGTAATTTTGTTTTAGTTGCTTATAATCTAGTATTTTGCTTACTTTTAGTTAAAACAAATATCATCACTTGTAATAAAATTTTAAGAACCATTATATATGTATGTGTGCGTGCGTGTGTGTGTGTGTCTATATTACATACTCAAGTATATTTAGATATGCATGTATATACATATATATTATCTATATAAGTGTATATGTAGATAGGTATATATATGTGTGTAGATAGGTGGATAGCACAAAAGTGATGGGGAATATGGGGGAACCAAGACCGAAATTCTCTAACGAACCTAATTCACCAATGGCCAATGACAAAAGTAATGTAGAGAATTCTCCATCGCGGACTTGGTCTTGGTACACCATTCCATGGGAAATAAATCTCCTTCTTTTCCCTTATTCTATTTTGAATCTTGTATAAACTTTATCATATAATCTTTCCAGGTATAAAATTTAATGTCTAGGCTGAGTTCTCCATTAATACATGAAAACCATCAGATTCAACATTATATTTTGCATGTTATATATGCAACATGCCATGTAGAATGCATCGAGTAATAAAATTTTGGATGCAACATCTTTAAAATACTTATCGGCATGTTAAAGTAGATAAAAGGAAGAGTAATATTAATTTTTACAACAAAATTTCTTGACTAAGTAACACAAAACTACTAAGTTAAAAATAAAAAGAAATAGCAATACTATTTCAATATTTATCTCTTTAATCATACCCAAATCATCAAGGTCGGCAAGGATTGTTACACTCACCCGAGGAAAATATCATCATACCAAAAGAAATTAATAGACACGGCATGAGAAGAGCCACTAGGTACCGGCTAAATTATACGGATATTCCCCGCGTGAAGCTACTGTTTCCTAGGAGAATGAAACTCTCAAGATCGTATAGGGGCTTATGACACGCGAGAGCGGATCATTAATTCAGCCTGCAAGTCCAAGAGTACTCCAACCAAAAACCCTTCCAATTCTTATGGTCCACAAGGACCTTGGTTAACCCCCAAAAAAAAAAAAATCCTGCCTGCATGGGCTAACCTCAACGCTTCCCCACTTTGATGGACATAAGCAAGACAAAAGGGCTGAGGAATATAAACAAGATGAGGGTCAGGAAGCTGAAACCCAATTGGCAGGAACCAGGAAGTCGTACCCAGCAGGCACTTAACATAGATTTAACTGGGATAGAGAGAGACTGAAATTAGCTACAACCCCACACCCAACACCCAAACCCCCTTATGTTATTGTTCAAAATAAAAGTTATAAACCAGAAATTGATGTTCATTGTTCATGCTTATATTAATTTCTCACTGCCTTGTAAAGGGCTCTTAAAAATCTTAACCGAGTCAGTCTCTTCCTGAAGTGCAGGAACGCATAGAAGAACTATAGACTTGATAGGGAATTAAGAACCCTTAAGTAGTTTGAAAACTAATTTACACTTTCTTAGTTATCTGTGCCCCCTCATCGTACAACAAGCCTGCCGTTTATGTTTTCTGCATGAAATCAACGGTGAAACCACCAAATAGACACCGCTTGTGTTTTTAGTACACACTAAGTGATAAAATTATAGCTATTATGTCAAATCCAAAGGAAAAGCAAACAGTTCCAATAATAGTTCCTTTTTTTCTTCTTAGTACACATTTTCACCTGAAAAGCAACCCTGGAGGAACGCGAAGGGAAAAACAGTGCTGAAAATCAAGAACCATCTACCTCAGCCTTTACCAAACAACTTGGTTAAAAAAAGGTCAGCAGACTCAACTCGTCAAAATAGAAACATAAAAATAAATAAAAATTCTTCAAAAGAAAAAAAAATACACGTAGACACAGACACACACACATATGGTAATTCGTACCAGGAATCAGTAGAGTATTCAAAGAGCTTCCCTTTGCCGGAGATGACGATCAAAGCAACCTCAGCATCACAAAGCACAGAGATCTCGTGGGCTTTCTTCAACAAACCTGACCTCCTCTTTGAAAACGTCACTTGCCGATTGATCTTGTTCTCGATTCTCTTCAACTGAACTCTACCCCTTCCCATACTTTTTCAATGTATTATAGATATATATATATACATATATATATATATATATATATATGTATATATATGTATATATATTTCTTCTTTTCAATTCTCTCCCTCTGTGCCTCTGTCTTCCCGAGATTTTGCGTTTCTTTTCTCTGCTCTGTGGGTATATCTTGTAGGCGATTTTCTCTCTCTTCACTGTGTCATATGCGGGCAGATGTATTTCATTTGATAAGTCCCATAAGCATACGAAGAGAGATAGGGATGGTGAGAAAGAGATATATAAAAATGGAATTCGTGGAAGAGGACAGTGGTTTTGATTGTTGGGGGGGGGGGGGGCTGGGGGGGGGGGGGAGGGGGAATGGGCGGTATTGGAAAAACAAGAGTGGGGTTTGGTCAAGTGCGTTGTCGATTTCTGATTGGTTGGACTGAGCATGTGTTTGTCTTCTGTCGGCCTCCAAGCTCCAAGCTTTCGTTGGTTGTCCGTACAAATGATTTTGGGTTGGGGCGTCGAATTTACATTGGATTTTTCGATGCCTCTCTCTTGGCATTCAGTTTTCTCCTAGGTTTTGTTTGTTGACTTTTTGGTAGTAATTAGTAACTTCCTGTGCTTGCAGTGAGTGGAGCCGGGGGGGGGGGGGGGGTGTGTCTGACACTGCGTTTTTTTTACCATTTACGGATTTTCGGGTCTTGGCCCCCGTGCTTTGGGAGCACATGTTGATGGTAGTAAATGTGTAATGCAAAACAACAAAAAAAAATTCAATGCCAATATTTCACTCGCTTTTGAATAACTAAGGACCTTTTTCTTTTTCTTCTTCTTCTCCTTCTCCTTCTCCTTCTTCTTTTTTTTAAATATTAGGGGCTAATTTCATGTTTGCTATCAACTTAAAAAAAAAAAAACAAAAAACAGCATTTCAGCATTTATAGAAGATGGGAGGGACTGGTTGGCCCAGAGAGCATGCTAAAAGTTACAGTACTATTATTTATTATTATTATTATTATTTTAAAATATTGCATTAGAAAAAAAATATTGCAATTTCCCAAAAAATATACTACTTTTTTATGTACAAAATAAATAAATAAATAAATAAATGCAATATTGTAGCTCACCGCCTATCTTTATATTTTTCTTTTATATAATATATATATATATATATATATATATATCTACCAGTCACATAATTTAATGTAGCAATAGATGACTGTAATATATTAGAAAATCATGAAGAATTTTCCCAGCAGCTGCTTATAGTGCAAACCAATCATGTTAACTTAACATGCACCTTTTCTTCTTCAGGATGGAGTCTTAAGTCCTGCTTGCGTTGCCCTGCTTCTCCTCTCTGGCCCAGTACTGTGGAAGCTCCACTGCATAGGCCCATTACGTGGCTCCTAGGTCTTTGCAAATTGATGTTATTGATATTTTAAGATAATGAGCGATTAAAAATGCATATTTTTATTTTTGAGAATTCGTGTTTTAATTACACTGTGATTGTACATCTCGCTCTCCCTCTCTCTGGTTGTCTGTTTGTTTGTTTGTTTGTTTGTTTGTTTTTTTTTGGGTTAAAACTCAGAGGTGTTGCAACACATGACTCAACTGTTCATGACACTTGAACTACCAATAATGAATTCTAGTGTCGAAAACAATTTCTAATGAAAACGAAGTAATTTTGCAAACATTTAAAACATTTATGGTTACGTTATAATATGAATAAAACAAGGAGAGACTCAGTGTTGAAACTTGAAACGTTCTTTCACGAGGTGGGGTCTCCAGCTTATCACTGAAGTGGATGCGACTGTTGGATTGTTGGTCGTTGCTTCTGCACTTTGATGGTCATTGTTGGTAGAAATGCACCAAAAGAACGACACTGGCTGTCAAAAGCTAATCCCCATGTGAGACACACTTGGCAAGAGACTACAGGTAGTTGCTACGACATGTTTTACCAAGATCCTTTTTCTTTTCTTTTCGTTTCTTTTTTTCATCTTTTCGAAAGTTCCCAGGTATTGGTGTTTTTTTTCTTTCTTTCTTTCTTGTTTTATTGGTAGTTTTTTTTCTTTTGTCTCCTCGACGTTCTTCGTGGTACATCAAGACAATTGAATTTGAAGATTTCAATGTAAGAGGGTAAATTTCAAATTGGTCCAGCCCAACTCGATCTTTGATATCTCAACAAATAACCGTTTACCCCCTTCTCTTTTTCTTTTTTTTTTTAAATAATAGGACAGAACTGCCTACCCCTTTTTAATAATAGGCATTTCTACTAGTTACAGTGGCCTTGTATTGTAATTAATGATTTCTCCCTTCTTCTAACTCTCCATGCCTCCTTCTTTCTTACCATCCCGTGGATAGCCCCGTAGCTCTGGAGATCAGTTACGGAAATGTTTACACAAATGCGAGTGGGTGGATGCAACACAGACATAAATTTATACACTATAATATTACAATAATTATTCGTATGTTCTTAATTTTTTTGATATATAATTATAATTAATGATAAAAATTACAAATAAAAGTAATAATCATAATTGTGTATTGTCAATCTCCAATCAAATTATTTAGCGTCTCCCCAAAATAGGGATCGTTCAATTATTAGATCAATGATTTTACTGGATAATTCAACAGTCCCATGTTCAAACGCACAAGCGGTCGCATAAAATCATCATCATTCGAAACTTTGATGCCAATACTGGCAGCTGCCACCGACATCCAAGCATTTTCTCACCTCGCAAGTGCTTCCCACGCCCTGTCCAAAGGCTTGCATTCTTTTAATAAGTGGAATGGACATAACATAGGATCTAAACACTCGTTGGGTATCTTTAATAGACCATCAACTCCCCCAAAAGGGATTCACACACGCTCCCTTGCCATCGAACGATGCTCACGTACTTCGATGAAATAAGCTGATCAACTTATCTTGGTCTCATAAAAATCTCTCATGTGGCAAATTAACGAAAATCCCACTAAGATTTTTGGAAACATTAGTGACTTCATTTAGACAAATTGAAAATTAACGATCCACTCTAGCAAAATAGTTAGTGATGGGCTACAGATAAACTTATCCTGCAATTTCATCAATTATATGCGTGTGTGTGTGTGTGATTTTAAAGTTTTTAAGAGTTGAACTAGTAAACTATTGGCTGAACTAATGATCTAATCTACACATCCCGGTTCCCAGGGGGACACACTATCAGAGTGTGGTAACTTATCCTTGAGATGAAACATGTCATTAGAATGAAGGGTATGTTTTGCTAACTCATTTCAGACAGACCGCCAAATATACGAAGAAAAAGAGATGCCAAGAAGACTCCTACGGTATCCAGGTGCCTTGTGCGTTCAGTTACCTCATTGACGATGTGGCAAGGCTTCTCTTTTCTTTATTTTCCTAGTAACCCCCAATTGCCATGTTGTCCTAAAAGCCGTAATTGAATCGCTTGTCTTTGCACATGGACTTAGCACCCAAAAACACAAGATTCAGAAAATGAAAAGAAAAATGTGGAAGGGAAAGAATATATATATATATATATATATATATATAGAGAGAGAGAGAGAGAGAGAGAGAGAAAAGAAAGGTATAATAACCTTTAAACAAAACAAGCAAAAATTAGAAAAAAAAACAATAGTGTGGCAGTTGCCTATTGTTCCTTCTAAATTGGGGGGCATATACATCGTAAAGAAAAGAAGTGATGAGGTTAAAATGTAGAAGTGTTGTACTGTTTTGCGCGTTGAAGCTTTAGTCATGGGGGCTATCATCAGCTGACATTCTGATTAGGAGCTTTCACGCGGGCGGCCAACCCAAAATGGCTAAGGTGACCCGTCCTTTTCTTTTAGGCCTTGGCCACAGTTTGATTGGCCGGATTGAGTAATGAAAGAGTGAATGACTGAAAAAAGAGTGCTGGCCTTAAAGCACGGAAGCATTGTTCTTGCCTTGCCTGTGATAAAAACCTGGTTGGGGTATCTAGAGCCTCAGCATGTTATTGGTCTAATTCTGGTCTTTCTATATTTGAAAAAGGATGGGGGAAAACGAGGAACCTATTCAAAGAAGATGATTATAGTATTGTTAGTCATGTACTCAGGCATTAATTAAAATTTTACCTTTAGGTCTCATCCCTATACATATAAAAATTGGTAAAACCCTTTTAATTTTTCAATTGAATTAGAAAGAGGGGTAGAGTTCGAATTCTATACCTCATTTTTAAAGTTTGTGTTTTTCCTTATGTTAACATAAATCTTTTTTTTTTCACCTTTCTTAAAAAACAACAATAAATGCAAGAACAACACATTGTGGGTGTCACTTAATATTGACTTGAGAGATTTGAGATCAAATCTCATCTCAACTTGAGATGACAAGAATTATCAAAAGGGGATGACTACCATTTGTTGTGTAACTCCTGATTCTCCAGACTTTTTCTCTTTTGTAACCAGAAAAAAACAGCAATTACGACTCTTTCTTTTTTACTTTTTTTTTTCTCTTTTGTATAAGTTTTTCCTTTTTTAATATATCTTTTGCTTCTCTTAATGTTGAGTCCTAATATGTGGCCTGATCATGATCGGGTGAGGCTAAGAGGAGGAGAAAGATGTGTTTTGTGTGTGTGTAAATATATTATTTAAAATTTTATTAAATTATGAGTTACACAATAAAAGCAATTCTCTCAATTCTTTTAAATTGTGCATCCCTTATCATGATTAGAACCTTAAATTTCTAGAATAAGGATTTAATTTCTAACAACTGAAATGTTCCTTGAAGAATAGAGTTATGTCATAACTAAACGCCTACACATTCCCATATTTCGGTGACAAACTCAAGGGCCAGTGGAGCGGTGAGCACATTTGCCCATATGGGCTGGCAAAAGATGGGAATGGTAGACATTTTGGCTTTTTGCACCAAGTCTAATTGCTATACGCCGACGACTCAATGCTTGGAAGAAGAGAACAGTGCTAATTGATAACTTCTAAGCTAATATTCGAAGGATTCATAAATTTTTAGTGGGATGAGGGAGAAATTTGAGAAGAATATATGAACTTTCAAGGATTTTGAGGAGAAAAAAAAAATCCAGAAAGTTCAAAAACCTTTGGGGAGAAAATCCAAAATCCTCAAGTTTTTTTGAAAGCAGCAATTTGTGTGGATGCTGCAGAACACAGCAGACTCATATATATCTCACAGATGCCGTTCGATATGTATATATATATATATATATATATATATATATATATATATATATATATATATATCTCGCAGATATGTAACAAGTTGTCAAGATTATATGCCAATACATCACATTCTGTACATAGCTTCAGTAGCTGTCCTTTTCTCATAACATTCGACAATTGTCTTCAATGGTAGATGCAAAGTCACTCTTATAGAGCACAAACAGTGAGAGGGGGCAGAAAAGAAGAGTTAAAAAACAAAAGAAAAAAACACACCAAAAGTGAAACCAACCTGCTAGATATTTCTAAGAGATACTTCACAAATTTGGAATCAAATCATCCAACCAGGAATGAATCCATTGACATTAGGTGTGTGTCCAGAAACATTGTCCTCATCTCCACCCAAAGGATTGTATCTGTAACCAATGGCAATTCAATACAAAAGGATCCTCAGTACTACTGAGAAGTCAGGGAAATTACTAGAAAAAACCAGCATCTGAATTTCCTGATAAAACTGAGTTGATTTAAACTGAATAAATACCCAATTTGCAGTGCTGCATTTCCTCCCAGTGGGTGGAAGAACCCCTCTGTCTGATTTGGAAGTGGGGCATATGGAATGTTATGTGCTTCAGCTTCCCATGCTAGTCGGACAGAAAATTGTGTGCTAATTTCTTCCAACTGACCAAGGTGGAGAGTTTTTTGAAGAGCAATAAATTCAATGCAGAAATTAATAAGTATTATATGCTAACAAGGATTCCTGTGATGGTATGCGAGTCAGGAATGCTACATCAAAGTTGTTGTCGAGGAACCAAAATTCAAATGGTTTGAGGACTTCATGTTATTCATTGAAGTTATTAATGAACTAAATTCATTAATAGATGTCATGAAACAGCAAGTAACCAGCGTTCATTTCAGAAACTTGCGTAGAGCATAGATGAGATGCGTGGATGAATTATATATTAAATTCTAACGCATGTTTCATGAGCAAATATGTTTAAGTTGGAAGCACAGGCAAAACACATACGTCTCATAATCTTGTAGACTTGCACTGAAGTTTATAATGCAAGCGAAGAACAGGGTATAATGCCTTGAATGAAAGATCACTTGATTTTAAAGACTTTGATATCTTATATAGAGATCATTCAAAACCAAGGGCTAGTGTAATTAAGCTAAACAATGTAATTGACCATAGGTTATTCCCCAGAAAACTAAAAATGTGGAAATACGTTATGGTATGGTGTCTAAGTATGTTGTATCATAAAAAAAAAAGGAAAAAAGAAAATTTGGGCTTTCCGTGGGAGGTGGTACCTTTCTTCTTAAGTTCCTGTTGGCTTCAAGTAGCGATTGTTCCTGTCCAAACAGGAATATATTGTCACAGTGGATCAAAAATGATAGCATAGAACTTTATTAAAGAATACACTGACTCGACAATTTAAAACATGCACTCTAACGTACCCTGTTCTGGAGATCAGCAAGTTGATCAAGCATAAATTGAGTCTGAAAAGCATAAAAAGTGATCATATATTCCCAGCAATGATCTCGTTAAGGTCTTAAAATTAGCTAATTGCACATGAATTCATACGTGAAGAACTTAAAAACAGAATTCATGGTTTCAAAAATCAATAAAAAATTATGCTTTGATAAGGAAAAAAAAAAAAAAAAAGGGAACTTAAGAGAAGGAGAATATAAATACTATCAAAGTGTGGATACCAGTAATGATGAGTAAGAAGTAAATTAGGCTAGAATTTGGTTTGCATGGGCAATATGAGAGGCAGGATAGGTAAAAATATAGAGGCAAAATGAAAGAAACATCAGCCGTGTCAATTGCAAGAAAGTGAATCTGCTTTAAACACTGAAGAAACCATGGCAACTTGCAAACAAGGATATGCATCAAGAGGGTGGCCTTAACTATTGTTATTCAGCAACCCAAACACAAACGCCTAGGTCGAGGGGAAGTATAGGCTGGACAACGGCTTGAGCTTTGCTAGAAGCACACGGTATTAATATAACAGAATGTCTTCATTGTTTTTTTTTTTTTTCCATTTCAAGGTTAACACGTTTGTATTCAAAATTTATGCTTAGATTTATTTAGATAAAATATTGTGCTAGATGTGAATCATCAATAGTTGTGGTTTTAAACTCCAGTCGGAAGCCACCCCCCCCCCACCCCACCCTCAATTGTCAACACCTTCTCCTTAATTTTCTTCATTACAATTTTCTTTGCTGTGTTTTTTTTTTAATAAAATTTTTTGTCTCTAATAATTAATAATAATATAATCTCCAACCACAGATAATTCAACCGAGCTAGAAATTAAGGGAAACGAGTGCTGTCTATAACAAGACATTGTAATCATTAAGAACTCGAGTCTTCAAATTGAAGGTCTTAGGTTTGTTTCCACAAGATGGGGATTAGTAGATTTATACATAAGAGTAATTTACTTGGCATTGTGGAGCTTATGGACGGATGTACATCTTAATTTAGGGAGGAAAAATAAAAAGGAAAAGGGAGAGAGAGAGAGAGAGAGAGAGAGAGAGAGAGAGAGAGAGAAGAAATGAAATGAGTGTCCTTGAGCACATGGAAAATTCCAACTGATTGAAAACTTGTACCTCGTTCATTTTTTATGGACAAGTACCTTGGTTGACCTAACTTGCTTCAAGGATATCTCCAGTTGATGCTCCAGCTGCTCGAGCTCCCTCGTACTTAACGGGCCCAAATCCTCTCCAAGAAGGTTCCTGCTTCAAGGATTCAATTATTAGCTACCAGTTAGCCAATCTACTTTGAGAATTTTGCTTGAATGGATGCAGCATAAAATGACAAAAGCATAATGAAATTAATACACACGCACGCACGCACACAAACAATCATTACAAATAACTTTTGCTAACGCTGATAATTTTTTCATGTGTTAGAGAATCTCATTCACTATTTTAGTGTAAATTTTGACTTAATTAAACAGTTAGTTAATAAAAGCAACATGACTCAGTTTAGCATCAAAGAAAGAACAAAATTAATGAATCCTGAATTTTAGAACTAGAATTCTTTCTAAAGCTGAAAGTCCCAAATTTGAGCTCAAGACAGAGATTATTGACCAAAAAAAAAAAAAAAAGAAGGAAAACGAAAACATCTACCAACGAGAGAAAAGGGCATTACCTCTGAGATCGTTGTAGGACCTCGACACTGTCTTTGAGCTTCAGATACTCCTGGTAGTTGCTCTGGTTTAGTGCATTTGACAGTTTCGTTGTGTCATTCAACCACCAAATTGTGGCAAATTTATCAAGCAAACAAATAAAGATTGAAGCATCCAGGCGGAGCACTAGCTCAAACATGCAAAAATAGATATTTCAAAGCCACCGTTGAGTTAACTAAATGTTACTGGAATCGTCTTTAAGAATAATGATGTCAAATTTAAATCCAAGTTAAAGTTAATAATAATAATAAAAGTTGAAGGCTTTCTGGCAAATACTGAGATTTGAGATGCATGATTACGTGATCCTGGATATCATGCTAAAGCATCACAATAATTTTCTAATTGTTTTTTCTTAAATATTTCAACTCTGAAAAGCAGGTACTTTTCCAAATAACATGACATATAAAAAATGCAAGGATATAAGTTTACCTGTGACTCACTCACTGGTTGGTTGGTTTCCAGGGCACCATAACTACACTTCTGGTACCTTTTAAGGGTTTTCACCGCGCTGATAGATATAAGAAAAGAATTAATCAAACTGAAAAAATCTGAAATTCCATTTGCTCAGACAAAAAATTGGAAGGAAACCAATCGACTAAATGAATTTTCTGTCGACTGATATGTAAATATAAAAGAGCATTAAGTACATATTAATTTATCATGCAGTTTAGTTGCATCAGGGCAAGGTATGTCACCGTAGTAAACATTCAACATAATATGAATTGAATTGAAGAAAAAAGAAACAGTGAGAAAACTTCATAAGCTTTCTTTCTTTCATTCTTTTTTTTCTCTCTCCATAAATGCATTCGTTGACAGGAACGCGGAAGACCTTCAACTTATTATTTTAAAAAAAAAAATGAGGGAGAGCTTCAAAACTCATGTATAAGAGCACCGCCAACTAGTTCTGTGAAGAAGCTATAAACCCAAATCAATCAAAATCATTACACCATATCAATGTCTTACACAGTACAAAACCCTATATTATAAGCATCGGTCACAACAAAACTTGACAAACTCTTTTGCATAATAAAAATTATATATATTTCTTGTAATTGTTACAAACATAACTAATGCTCTTCATTTGGGCTGAAAGTGTCGAGTTGAAACATCAGTCATAACTAGTTAATCAAATGAGAATTATTATGAACATGGAAAGTCGAGTGAAGATTTACATTTTTTTATGAAGACCATCGTGAACTAATTAAGAATATTTCCTTCAAGAAAGGAGGCGGAGAAGAACACCTTTCTTGAAAAGTTGATACTTGACTACAGCATTATAAGTTGTGAAAAATGTTGTTGCACTAATGTAAGAGGAAGCGTTGATGTATGACATTCTTTCTAGGGGAAAACGTCGTTTTCATCTTGTTTTGTGAAGAAAAATCAAGCAAATGATTGTGTGAAATAATTTCTTCGTAGATTGGTTTTTAACTTTTTCTTGGGGGGGGGGGGGGGTTGCGTCAAGGCCTGGTCTATGTATGGTTCTGGAACTAAGTGCAAGGTTGGTTTTTCACATCATTCGCATAATTTTTTTATTTTCTTGTTACGATCTGACTCTTTCCTAAAATTTACCATGTAGGGATCTTGTAAACTGAAATGTGTTTCTTATATTCTCACATACAATGT
>JBAPLH010000003.1:2952500-3115000 GCA_037897445.1 Ceriops zippeliana | reverse complement strand
ACACAATGGGCGTGTTGGTCCACTAGTCAGCTCTGGCGCCTGCACGAATGCGAGCAGGGATTACATAACGAAAAACATAGGCGGACCCTATGTATAACAGGACGAATTTATTTATTGTTTACATATTATATGGATCTGATATGCTTTTCCAATCGATTAAAAAAAAAAAACAAAAAAAAAAAAAATACAAAAGTCCGGGTGCGAAATTTCCTGTCCCTTCAAAAAAAAAAAATTTACTGGAAATTATGATGACCCACCAGCAGCAACGTCTTTGGAGTACTTACTTTTATCCATGGACTCTATTGAGTTTTCACGGCGTGTGAGTGCATAATTTTTGTCCCAATTACATGACTATCTCAATATCTTATAGATCTTGTTTGGTGTATTGTAAAAGGAAAAGAAAATTTTTCAAAAAAAATGAAATCACTGAGGAAGATGATATAATTCTTACGAATAAGAGTTATTCACAAAGATTGATTGGATCTAAGAGAAGAAGGTATTGTCGGTGAATGAGAGCCAAATGCTCAGTAGCAGAGGGGGACAAAGGACATGTTGGTTCGATCACTTCTAACTTTAGGTTCATTGTTAATTGTGGAAGACAGGTAGAGTTTTGGAATCCACCATGAATTGGGGGGAAGTTTTACAAACTAGCTGCCCAGGTTGTTTGCTTTAGCTATCAAACTGACTGAAAGATGCAACAATACTTGAACCATATCCATGTCAACTAAAAAAAAAAAAAATGAATGCATTGAAATTGTGAATTATTTCAATTATAAATTATTTATTCTTCCCTCTCACTTTTAATAAGAAATTTTTAATATATATATATTCGCATAGGCTTAAAATCCCAACAGGACATCTCAATGATTAAGGGCAAAGATAAGTTGGAATGGTGGGTGAGAAATGTAATCGTGCATATTTTCAATTAAGTCTTTCTGCAATATGGTGGATGAGAGCCACGGGGAGGTGGGGGTGGAAGAAGTCTGATTTTATGTGGTAACTTTTGTATGAGGACTTACGTCAAGGGTTACTTTTTTTTTTTTTTTTATTTCTCCCACAATCATTGTGTTTGTGGTATAAAAGCAGAGAAATAGTTTGGAATGTTTGCCTGGGCTAGTTAGGGGGGGGGGTTGTCTTGGGTGATAACTCCCACTGTGGAACTGTATGGAATTCATATGAGGAGTTGGGGAAAAGTGATCTTATCGAAGTATGGTTCATAGGTGTCTTCTCTATGGTATGGTCTATTTTGTTGACATGCAATGAGGTTTTTTTTTTGGGGGGGGGGGGGGGAGGGAGGGGGGATAAGTCAAGTTCAGATTTTATTAAAAGAAGTAAAACTGTTAAAAAAAACAAGAAACAAAAAGATGGAAATGAATAGCCAAAAAAGAAAAAAGAAGAAGAAATTAAAATCACGTAACGAGGTGTTACTTCAAGGTAATTTTTCTAACTCATGAGAATTTGTGATTTGAATAAAGTTAGATTGACCTGAAGGGTTAGGGTGAAGCGGAGTGCTTATTCATATTTGTCTAATAAATTTTTGTTGAATATTTCGCGTGTAGAGGGTACAAGGCAGAAGAAGAGGAAGAAGGAAATTGGGGGTATAACTATCTTAAATTTGCATTAACTGTGAGCTTTAATTGTAATAATAAATAAAAAGAAAAAGAAAAAGAAAAGAAATGAATAATACTGAGGATCCCTAGTGTCTGTAATTGATGGTGAAGGACACAAATAGTTATGCCGTGGTCCTCCTCCTCCTCCTCCTCCTCCTCCTCCTCCTCTCGGCCATGTGAAACCCCAGCTAATAATGTGTTCTTTCTCGGAACAGACGAAACAAATCAAACAATGTACAAATGGGGGCCCTTTGAGAGCGAGGGATACCGAACTTTCTCTGCGATGATTTTCCGAAAGCACACCACACGAGCCGTGGTGGTTGCTTATTATTCAGAATGGCCAAGACCTTCAATTATAGATGCATCCTGTCTCATAAAATGAAAAGGATAGTTAAGGTGTTAAAGAATTTAACACAAAATATATCTTAGTGGCCATAAAGTAGAAAATTTTAAGGTAAGATATAAAATTTGAAATTTACACTTAACTCGTGGCTAACTCTTTCTTCCCAATTCAACTCTTTTTTTTTTTTTTTTAAATATTAAGAATTCGAGGTTCATACTCTCTCTCTCTCTCTCTCTTGTTTTGTTTTTTTTTTTACAAAGAATTTTAAATATTAAATTCAAAATCCGAATCCCTTAAAATGGAATGCACAAAAGGGAAAGGGAATTGTGTGTTGTCTAGAAATCTCAAGATTTCAATTTCAACGAAGATGACAAAATATATGACATGACTTTTGAGGACATGGACTCCTGAATTATTTGATAGGGGTAAAAAAAAAAATAAAATTATTTAGCTTCGTCCACTTCAAAAAAGTGAGCAAGTTCTTCGTAAGTTTTTGGCAGCTCCTTCATCCGGTTCATTCTCATGGAACAAAACGAGGGACATGTATGGCAACATCAGTAGCTTAGTTTTGAGTAATTCGGAGGCATTTATTTAAATAATATTTATGCATTTCTTTGTTTAGGGGTTTTCACTTTTTCTCTTAAATAGCACATCCACGTACATATCTTTCTATTTTCATACTTATATTTGTGGTTATTATGGTTAATTACACATCCTAGTAAATATTCGAATTTATTCAGTATTATGTTTGTAACGACGCTGAGCATTTGCCGTTGTTGAAATTCAAGATCGTCATCATTGCAGACACAATAAATTCGGGGTTGGTATGACTCCCCATGTCAAGAATATCAAACCGGGTGGACTAGAGGAGGCTGAATAATCCAAAAGCAATTAGAGTCGTTAGGCACTTGTGATTGCAACGTTATTATTTTGTGTTGAAGATTTTAATCAGCAATTGATAAGCAAACATTCAACCGAACCGCGACATGCATAGTAATGACTTCGCTTCAAAAGAAGTCCCGGCGATGGAGAGGATCAATCCAATCCAATTTGTTCTGCTAACTTTCTAAAATGTGCATAACAAATTTATTTATTGGAAAGTTCTTAGTGCAGTCACCTTACAGGTTCTTTTCATCACTGGGTTCTTGAAAAAGAGTTGGGAGGAACGTCTAACTTCATGGGTTCCATTGCTGCTATGGTCATTGAGAACTAACGACTGAGTCTCCGATCATGGGAGCTGATGGGCTCAAGGGGGATCGAGCGTAGGCGCCAAGTGGCCTACTCCAATACTTGCCAGAACCTATTATAAATGTACTCGGCCACTAGTTCTCTAAGTCTTGTAGGGATGCTGGATCAGCCATTTATGTCCTGAAAAATGGAAGACTCTCACATTCGCTGGTCCTGCGGAGTAACACAATAAGTCTCTCATTATACCCACAAAATTTTCGCCACCTGGGGGGCCTTCAATTAATAAAATACAAAGAAGGGCAGAATCTAGTTTCCCTCACCCATTAACCTACCAGCACACGTAGCCATCACCATATGCCTACCTTTTGACTAAATGCAAGAAGCCATAATATTTCATAGCAATTTTGGTGTCTGATGGATAGACGATGGCTTCCCCACACACACACACATGCACAAAAAAGGAAAAAAAAAAAAAAAAACAAAAGGGAGGTGCACCGGCAAGCACATGTGGTGCGGGTGCCTTTTTCTTTTAGGCCACTTGCGATTGTTGCCTGTGCCAAACTGCATGTCTTATCTTATGGTCTATTCTCCTTCCATTTTTATGTCTACCCCTTCAAATTTCTCTTTTCTCGTGCTATTATTCCCTAACATAATAAATTTTATAGATATTTTAACTAAAAAAGAGTAAAATTTACTGCACAAATTTAATGATAATATTCATTAAAATTATATGTATTCAAATATAATTCACTTTGTATAAATATTTTTTTATATTTTTATCTGTACAATTTTTTTTTTGTTCATGACTTAGTGCAAACGTGCAAAATTCCTATACATATTCAATAAAAATAAAAATCCTCTTTCTCAGTTGATTTTCCATTGTCAACGTGGGCATAGCTTATTCAACTTTGTGCTGTTAATGGCTTGATCAAAAGCTCAATTGGCTATTATTATCAGCACCTAAAAATGCCATCATTTGCCCTTTTAAGAGGACCACAGATGATTGTCAACTTACAAATGTTATTGGTTGGGAAATCTAGCAAAGGTCCACAAAATTAGGATCCTGTCACGTTGTATCATATGTCTCATTCCTTGTCTTCTTGCAACAACGAGATTGATTACAAATAATAATAAAAAAAAAAGCTTAACAAAATTCATTTTCCTCGAATTTTCTGTTTCTTCGAAAGTTTTCCGGTTAAGAGTGATTTCGCCGGCTAAAGAATTGTCCAACAAAAGAAAGGTTGCAAGATGGCTAGATCGCTGTAGCTTCTTAAATTAGGTGGCCTACATTATAAGATTAACAATTACCCCAACTTCCCATTTGAGTGCTAACTTAAAATAAAAGTATCTCAGTATGATAAAGTTAAGATTGGATTTATACACTCTTATTTATATAATAAAACCATTTTTTATAATTTGAACATATAATTTTCGAGTTATTATTATATTAAGATTTACCCTTCTATTTCATTGCAACTCAGTTAAGGAAAAAGAAAAAAAAATGAAAAACGCAACACAACACAAAGCAAAAAGCATGACAACCCAACAAGACCATTATGAGTTGTCAAAACTTCCGCAAGTAACTCTGGACATTCCACTTTTTTATCTTCGAAGCACCGACAAGTGCACGAGATCAATGCATTGGTTTAGCCAAGCAAGAGGATATGATTGTGAAGGTAGGTGCAACAGAGGAACAAAACAGGGCAAAAACCAAAACCAACGTTGAAACTGCAAGTGCTAATTGGAAATTCTTCTTCTTCTCGTTCCCCAATCATGGCCTACATAACATAGATAGCCTTCCCGCTCCCATAAATTCCCTCCCTGGTCATGCAGTAGTTTGAACATTAGACCTTCAATTTGAATTCTCCAGTTCGTAATCACCAGTTTGTCTCTTCAAGAATGGTAACTGGAAATTTTATTGCCACTAAATGCGGAAATATCTATTTTATTTGAACAAAGTCACTCAGCATGTTTGTGACTTCGTCAAAATTCCCTTTGAGAAAAAAAAAAAAAAACATCTTAAAGTATATAGTAGTCCCCATTTACTTCAAAATGTAATTAAATGCATCATTTCAATATGAAAATTGGTTGTTGGCCACATAAAAATAACGTCTACACATCTAAAACAAAGGAATGCATGTTCCAAGTGATGATATAGGACTAGCTATAAATATTATGAATTCGTGTCTGCTAAAAACTAAAAACATATTAAATAATGAGCGATAATAATTATATACATTAGATCGCTGGGAGCATTTTCTTGTGGTCAACAACCATCCCTCGTTTGATCCTGTTATACTTGAAGTATGTTAAAGCGCACAAGAAGAAAATTTAATTTTCTCGGTGAACTTTGGATCCCACCATATTGTTTTTCTCCACCACATTTTCTACATTCTATATATTAGTAATATTGAAAGCCCATTAGATCTTTTTCTTTCCATTAATTTATTCTAATACACACAAGTTACTTGGAGAACCCCCACACAAGGTATTTAATCACTTGTTTACGTATTGTCGTCTTGTGTTTTATGCTAATTCCTCATGAATATGCTCCTGATGTTCTTCCTTCTACTGTTTCAATTTTCCTTTATTAATAAATTCTTCGTCTTTTCATTTAAAAAATAAAACCCTAAACAACGCGCAACTTAAATGGATTCGTCATCTCTCTCTCTCGCTAGAACTTAGAACTAAAACTTTTTCATGTAGGATGAACAGAAAATGCTGCAAAAATCAGATCTAATGGGCTTTCAGTGCAACAGAAGAGTGCTCAAATGACTTAATTGGGCCTTAAGCAAAGGAAGCGGCCCCAAATATGATCAACAAATTCACAGAATCACGGTTGTGCTAGGCACATATAAAAGGACAAATTTAGTGGGGTCAATTATTGGATAGCTCAATTTTGTTGGTTGGGTTTTTCACTACTAATTCTTAGATTACCAAAATAATTTGGGGACCTTACCTTCGCCCTTCTCTGTGCACATGATTGCGATGGGAGCTAGAAGGGATGTTGTAGGGCTCCCTACGAAAATTTGGGTAAATTAACTGATTCATTGTGTTGTGAATCATATGGTTAAGTGTATCCTTTTTAAATAATTCCCTTCCTCTTTCATCCAATGATTTGAAGTGAATGTAACCTAATTGTTCAAAACTCAAGGCACAACCATTAGAATGCCCTTATAAAAATTGATCTTTAGTTTGCTTTTGTTCGATAATAAAATTATTTTGTTGTAATTAACTTAAAAATCATAAATATGAGTCATAAAAACAATTTCTTTATGAAAATAGAGATAAGATACTTTTTTAGATTATTTCTTTGACAACACAAATCTATTTTTTCAAATAAAAAAAAAAAACAATTTGAATGCCTTGGAAAGAACTCGCTTTGTTGATAGACAAGATTATAGTGAAAGAAGCCACATAACTGAAAATTGGGATTTAGGCCGAAGACTTGTAATAGTGTAAACACTCTGTCTTTCCTTAGTTTGGAGTGTTCCTTCGATCCTGTTATTCCTTGCGTGAGTTCTTGGCAACGGGATGTTGATGACCCAAAAAATTCGACCTTTTCGATCAAGATGAAAGGAAAGGATAAAGGACATTGATTGTAATGCATTCGTTCTCATCCACGTTTTCGTTCATTTCCGCGCGAAATTTTGAAAACTAATACAACCAAAACATTACTCAATAATTCCAATACTAGTTTGTTACGTCTCTTGTGAGGGTTCCCGACAACACTTGCCCTATCAATCCACATTATGATACTCATTACTGTATACGTGAAGAATTTGGGATTCTTCTTCCCCTTTTTGTTTGGATAAATCTGAGATATGTTGGTCAATTATACAGTGAGAAAGTACGACGGCCTCTTTGGCACAACCTACAAGCATTAGAATTAGAAAATTATACTATAATATATATATATATATATATATTAATACATGGAATTGCAAAATCTGGCATTGACATCTCCCAACGCTTCTGGGTCCCCACAGTCACACCAATAGCACAAGAAATCAGTTGCATCAATTTATGGTCCTGGTGATAACATCTTTGATGAATAATCCTACACCAACCAAATTCTCTCCCTGTCACTAGCTAGCTAGTTGATCCAAAGTTTAAGGTATTAATTGGTTTCGTTTGCAGTCACATGGTTGTTTGAATCTATATATCCAGGAGCTTTGTTCTACGATAAAGTAAAATGGCAATATATTCAATTGATTCCAACTTCATTGGTGCAAAAAAAAAAAAAAAAAAAAAGCTTTTCCATTTGACATGAATTGAGTGTATCTGGCAATGTCCTCCCTCTCTCTCCCATATCATGTGGGCCATCAAAAAAGATCATGAAACTATGTGACAATTTGTCCTCTCTCTCTCTCTCTCTCTCCAGCTTTCCCACCACAATGGCCACGAAAGATGACTGCAAGGAAGTTAAAAACATCTTGGAGACAGCTCAAAGCCAAAGTGCAATACCTGCCTTTTGGCTTGGTATCATGGGACTCTAATGACTTTGGCTGTGGTCCACGTTTGAAAGAAGGGGCCTCTCCCCTAGCCATTCATTGCTTATACGAGTCTTTCCTCCCTCACAGTGTATTGTTACCCTCTTGAGAGAGACATATGCATGAATGATGAGCATGGGACATCACTTTCATAGTTTCATCCAATAGGAACCTAGCGGGAATTGAATTGTTAATTCCCTCATCTTAGTAGCCAAGCTTCCTGCTTGGTTTCATTCACTTGATTTGGCTCCCAACTCATCCATCAAGCCCTGTTTTAGATTTTCTTAACTATAAAGCAATTAGAAGATAGTGAATTAACTTTGGCAATTGGATGGGAATTTGCCCTCTTTTTCCCCTAGGGCATGCAACTGCACTAGTTAGACGAAAGGGTGTTCTCTTCTTACGTCGAATTTGAGCTACAAACATACATCGAATTTGAGCACCAATTGCATGGACAGGATAACAAAAAATCGATTGGCAATTACGATTTGCAATTGATTGTATCATTTTGATTGGTTTCAAAGTCACAAAATCTTCCTTTCCTCTTAATTCATAATCTCATATTATTCGTATCAAATTCGAAGCAATCATGCTGTCAATTATGGATGCTAGATTCGGGACCAGTATGGTAATTGCAAGGGCATCCACATGGGGAGCTGGATAGACTTAATGTCCCGGCCTCCTCAGTATAAACATAGCAGCAGCTTTGCCGGATGGGACACGTCTTACAATGGTCAGCACGTGAACGTCTGAATTGTGTCATATGTCCATGAGTTACAATTGATGGGAAGTAAAAGAAAAGAACATAATAAAAATTTACAAAAGTATTGGCTACAAGAAAAGGCCGATCTGTCACGCACAGCTGGGTAAGGTAAGCTACTAGGCTAGGCTGAAGGGTCCGCCAACTGCAATAGCATTGATGTTGTTACTTCGCTCTTGGTCCAAAGATCTAGAAGCTATTTTAACCCCAACCATAAAAATAACTAAATGAATAGCGTCTGTGAAAATGACAGAGAGAAATTAGGGCTACGTACGTATTAACTAGTTGGAGTCAGGATAAGTAAAGAATGTTTAGAATTCGAGAAAGAAATCTTTTTGTTTACAAGTCTGAGCGTAATAAAATTTGACATTCTTCGCTAATGTACATTTACACAGTCTTGAATAAATTTAACTTTTTTTATTTTTGTTATGTAAATGAATTTCAAGGAGAAGAAAACCATATATTTTAATAAAAAATAGTTAATCAAGCACCCCCACATGGCCCAAACTCAATTTCCTCTTAGATATCTTCTAGTCATTTATTCTTTCTTTCTTTTTTTTTTTTTTACAATAAATTGTATTAAAAGTAATTGTATAATTATATTAAATTGAAAGACTAAATGACTTTTGGTAAAAATAAAATTTTATATAAGATCATGAGAATTACATTCATGTCTATTAGATTCATTTCGCTAAATATATGTAAAATAATTTATGTTCTAGTAGTACTATTAGCAAAATAATTATATTTTCATAGAGGAAAGATAACCTATTATAAACATTATAAAACACAAATGAAAAATTTTAAGATTTTCCATCTTTTTTTGTTATCTAAGTAATTGCAACAAGGCCATTTATTCTTAATGCAGATATAATTTAATTCTACTGCTATTCCATGGACGAAGCAATTTCCTTGTTCAAGATTGTATCCGTCGGTCAACTTTTGATGCAAAATTGACATGTTTTCGTATTTATTATTTGGTTTTATCTGCTAGTCGTGGCAAAGAAAAAAATTGTATTGCTGACGTTAATTATTAGGCTTGTCATTTATTATTATTATTATTATTATTATTATTATTATTATTATTACTAAAAAATCACAAAAATAAATAAAATAGTGCAAAATTATTAAAATTCGAACACAGATTTATAAAATTTTCATTAAAAATCCTAATTAATTGTCCTACAAATATATAGAACAATTGGGTTTGTGTTTAATCGATTGCAGTCGTTGCTTTTCATTGAAAACTGCAATTTGGTAGGACGTCTACTAAAAAATCAAGTTAATTTGATTTCTCATAAGAACATAGTTTAACTGAGTATTTATTGCTTAACTTTCATATTATTGAGAAAGAAGGAGATGTTAAGTTATATAGACGTTGAGTACTGTACAATTTAATAGATTGACTAGAAGAAGTTAACAATTGATTAGGGATTTTAAGTTCCAACGCCCTCAAAATTCAGGCAGAGTGCAGGTTTATTCTCTTATGTATCAAAAATAAAAAAAAAATAAAAAAAAAAAGCCTCAAACTTTTGGGATGCAACGATTTCTCTTTTTCATGCTTTTGAATTTTCCATGGTCACTGTACCTTGAATAAATCAAATTTAGATATATGCCATTGAAAAAAACTTGGTACGTTTCTTCTGTTGCCAGAAACCAAGTTAATTTGTTGTGTTATAAAACTTATATGCATTATAAGTGTGCTTATTTCCTTAATATATTACAAATCAAATCAAAGTACTTCAATGGCGAATTTATTTATTTATTTATTATTCTTTTTTCTTTTTTCGGTGAATGGCTTGACGATGAATATGAAATGGAGATTGCCCCAGCTGTTTGAATTGAATCGAAGACTTGGGCGACTTCTTCTTCTTCTTTTTTGAAGATATTATTGTCGTGACATGGTTCTATTTTGCACTTTCGTTATAATATATTTATATTACCCAGGAGTTAGATTTATCTGTAGTTCCGCTACGCTACTTCACGGCAAGTTTCCGCTTGTCACTTGTGACACTTTTGTCGGAAACTAATTAATCATCCCCCCCCCCCCCCCAAAGTACTGTACTTCCAGTACAATTAATAGGAATATTTTTATTACCTTTTTTTTTTTTGGGTATTTTTATCCATATTTTAGTAATTTTACTTTTTCTTATCAAAACATTGAATGGGCCCAATTCCCTGCTTTAGTGGCGTCTTAGCACGATTGTTATCAAGACGTGTGTGTGTGGCTCCAATGTGGTCTCTATTTTTAATAAAATTTATTTTCAATAATACTATAAGATATTATTTATTTATTTATAAAAGGGGATAAAATGTAATTAATTCCCAAATTTTTTTTATTGTTAAATTCTTGAATTTTGCTGCCTATCTTTTATCTTCACGGAAATTGGAGTGTACGTCGGGATGAAAACTAAAGCAACTGCTGACCATTTAGAGTTTTCCATGGTCTCCACGTATCCTAATCAAGTACAAGTACACTGACCTTTTTTTTTTTTTTTTTTTTTTGTCTACATGGTTTTGGCGTTTCTTCACACTATTTTACAAGCGTCGTGGCTGATATATTCACCGTTTCAACCTCACCCTCTCGCCTGATAAGTGGGTTTAATTTAATGGAATAAAGTTTAATAAATCAAAATAAAATTTTATAATATATTTTCCTAAAAATTAAATAAAATTATAGATGCTTTAATTTGGTTCATCTGGTAAAGAAGCTTCAAAACTGGTTTGGAAGTGGTTTTTTCATGTCCAGAAAATTTTCTAATTTGACTCCTTTCAAGAATAGTAAAATTAACTTAATACTAAGTGTAGCAAGGGAAAAAAAAATAATAATAATAATAAGTAAACGAAATTTAATTAAAAAAATTAAATAAAATTCAGTTCTTTGAGACATAAATTCACCTACCCGGACTGATAGTTGACAAGCAAGTGTAAGCGAACAAGAACTTGATGGGGTTGGGAGAAAAACCAAAATTTCATTGCATATATGCTTCTTGTGAACCAGGTTGGAGACGGTGCCAAAACCACGTTGAAGAAGTTGCCAGTCCCCCTCAAACTCATGAGTCATGTCTCTCTCTTTCTTTCTCTCTCTGTCTTTGTTTTTAAACACAAGCTCCTTTCCATGAAGTTTGGGACAAGCTTGCCTTAAATCATTTTCAGTGAGTTGGGTCTGTCTCACACATCATTCACAATTCCACTGCTCCACTACTCTACAGTCTACACTGGCAGGTAATGTGGACTTCTCTCGATTTGCCTACTTGTTAGTAAAGGAGATGACTTTCCTCCCCCTATAATTCAGTGTACTTTTTTTTTTTTTAGGCTTTCTTTATTGGTCCACTGAATAGCTTTCTTGTTAAGTGTCTCAACTGTTGATGTCAAAATATATTTGTTTTTCCTTTCTCTCTTTCTCAAAATTTATTCTTGCCTACAGCTTTCTTCAACTGTCCATGTACTATTTCCAGATTTCTGACTGATTTATGTGATTTCCTGCTGCTGCTTTAATCTCTTCTGGTTTTAACTGACTGGTTTTTTTGTTTTTCTTATTTGGGACTTCTTTGAATGAGGCATTTGATGTCTAGAGCGTTGACCTTTCCATGAATTAAAGATTTGAAAGAAGAGTATTTGAGGAATTCTCCTTCTCCATCTTGGGGGTGGGCTTTTTTGGGTAGTGTGTACAGTGGTCATCCAGATTCTTCACAGTTCCTTGCAAGGGGTTTTGATTTCATATGTGGTTTAGAAAAATGATTAAAGTTGGCTTTTGCCTTTTGGGCAATAAGTGTATTTCCAGAGAGAAATTTCCCTGCTTGAACTGAAAGTGGGTTTCATTTAATCTCATAACCTGCAGTTCTGCTGTATGTATGCAGAGACATGCCTTAGAAGGGGTCAGTCTTTGAAAACTACACGTATTGTTTGGATACAACATGTTCATTTCAGAACAAGAATCCGTTGGGAATGAAGGTTTTGGAGAATTGGGCTATCCAGAATTGATAGGAAAACATCTGGAAGTTGATTCTATGAGGGATAGCTTGAGTGGTGGAAATGATGGTGGAAAAATAATGCATCCTTTTGCCGCCACTCCTACTATATTTTCTTTAGAAGATGACTCTACTTCGAGGTTTTCTAGCTCTGTAGTGGACTCTAATAGTAGGGATTGTCCCCTCATTGATTTGAAACTTGGGAGGTTTGGTGATCTTAGAGATGCCCGGAATTCTAGAATTCCCAAGGTGACAACCATTGCTTCTTCTTCTGAGTCATCTACGCCTTTAACGCCTTCAAAGAGAGCACGAATGGGACTAAACCCCCAAACTGCCTACTGTCAAGTATATGGCTGCAACAAGGATCTCAGTTCCTCAAAAGAGTATCACAGGAGACATAAAGTTTGTGAGACTCATACCAAGACTGCAAAGGTCATTGTAGGTGGAATCGAGCAGAGGTTCTGTCAACAATGCAGCAGGTTTGTTGGTTTTCAATAGGAATAAACCTTCAATTGTAAACAGGGTGCATGTCATTTGCATGCATAAGAAACATTCTAAGGGAAGACCAAACTCATAATAGTTTCTCTAGCTTTAGTTTCGTCGATGTTACTTTGTTGATAAAGCTGGGGTGAGGAATTTCAAGTTTTTGAGACTAAAATGTCTTGATATTGAATCCTCTCACTTTTATGTTTAACTTATTATTATTATTATTATTATTATTATTATTATTATTATTATTATTATTATTATTTATCCTTTTCCTTGACTTGGAAGTTAATTTGATCATAATCATTTTTGTTTTTAGCATGTTTTTTTTGGTAACTGAATCACTGCTTAAATAGTTGCTTCCTTATTAATGTAGGTAGACCTCTTCTAGCTTTTACTTGGTGGAGTTTTATAGTTTATATGTCTTCAGATGGTATATGAGAAGCAAATGTTTTCTTGATATTGGCTTAACTGGGTCCATGAATGGGTATGTTAAAGCATGAAAGTCATATTGCTGCTATAAAGAGTGCTAGTTTCTGACTGTATCCAGGTTTCATTTGCTGGATGAATTTGATGATGGTAAGCGCAGCTGTCGTAAACGACTTGCAGGCCATAATGAACGTAGGAGAAAGCCTCAAGTGGGCAATCATTCCGGAAAGACAGGGAGACTGCTGCATTCATACAATGGTAAACATTGCGGCGGTCTCTGCCAATTGTTGCAACCGTTGCAGTCATAATAATTTGCAAACCTTATTGTGCAGGATTTACTGGAGAGCAATTTCATGGTACTGCATTAATGGCATCATCATTTATCTGCCAAGATCTACTCCCCAGTGGCCTATTGCATCCTTCCAAATGTGGAGCAAATGATTGGTGCAAGGGCATAAAGGTTGAAAATGGGATTGATTTGAGCTCACCATCAGCCATTCCTGTTACAAATGTGCATTTGCATTCAAAGTCCTTATTCCCTCCTAATAAATTAGATAAAATCTTTCAGACTTTCGATGACAATGCAGCTAACACTGCAACAGGAAGCATTTTCAGTTGCAGCACTAATCACTGTCCTCAATACTTGGGAGGTAAAAACTCAATGTCAAATTCTTTGATCCCAAGCACCTTACTTGGAAATGAAGACTTAACTGGCTTTGATGCGGCAACAACTATCCATGGATTCTCAGGAATCACAGAATCTGGTTGTGCTCTCTCTCTTCTGTCATTTCAATCAAGGACATCCTCAAGCCATTCATCAGGAATTCCCGTAGCCCACCCACTAGTACTTCCAAATGGCATTGCATATGCTAGTGCAGACCAAGTCTCTGCAAAGCTTATGGGAGTTAGCTCAGAGCCTTCAACTAGTCTGACAAGGAGCTTCTCCTCACCAGAAATGAGTTCTGTAGAAGGGAGTCACTTGGGTCCTACACTAATGTCTGACCGGAGTGTTTCTGTTAACTTTGGCATCACAGATGGGATTTACCAGGGATCTCATTTTTCTGGTGCCAAGGATCATCTTTCCTGTGAAGATGTTGCTACCATGGACTTGTTTCAGCTATCGTCACAGCTTCAGGAAGTGGAACATCAAAGGCAATCCATGCATGTGAAGCAGGAAAATGCCTTTGGCTGGCCTCGCATCAATTAAGTGGCCTTGGAAGGTACGAAAAAATCCCTTGCAAAATGGAAAACTCATATTCTCAATTGGCACGTTGTTTGGAAGAATAGATGTCTTGTCATTACTTTATTTTTGATATTTTAATCTAAGAGAAGTCTTGTGGATTCCCAGGTTTAGCAACCCTGCAAAATCTGACTAACAAGCAACACTGTTGTTAATCAGCAACTAAGTTTTTCAACAGAATTGTGCAGTCCTATGAAAAAAGAAAAAAAAAAACTCACCGAAAGGGAGACCACAAAACCCTTTGTGAACTGAAAATTTTGAACTTTAAAGAAGCAACCGATTGTTATTTTGGAGGATTGAGACACAAACTTCTCATAAGCACCTTCCCACCACCTCATCCCCCCAACAACACTTTGCCTTTCACTCCTATCCTGTCTTCTCATCTGTCACTGAATTAACTGCTTACCAATTTTACCAATCTTAATTCATCTTCATTGATGGCCTTCATTTCTATTGATAAGCCATTGGATAAGGCATCTTCCTTTGATTACAGTTTGATCATCAATATCATCTGTAGCTTTTTCATAAGGTCACCATGTAGATTGATTTGATATCCTTTTGGGTTGAACACTGTATTGCAGCTCAAATAAGGAGGATAAAACTTTTCTTTCTGTTCATTACAAAAAAAGAAAGAAAGTAGTTTATATTAATTTTGCAATCTCATCACTCAACCACACAGAAATTAGTTAGAGATCCTTTCCCGTGGCCACCATAATTTCCTCTTTTGTGTACAGTAGCACCATCTCAACTATTGATAACATTTGCTTCAACTGCCAGTAACATCATCTCTGCACCATCTAACTCAAACAACTCTATCACCCCAAGACGTATAGCTATTGTCCTGCCAACTACACTGCCTTTACTGGTGCAAATTATTCAATGCTTATGTTAATGCCTGTGTCAGGCACTTAAAGATATTTCTATTTCATTGTGTGTAAAAATAACAAAATGATTTGCTTCGTGGGATGATATATTGGTAATATATCTAAATGGTCATATTGCTTACCCTAATTAATATCATAAATTGATATTCTTTCCCGTTGTGGAGCTGTAGAACTTGCCACAGGCTAGTAAAATTATCTACAAAATTAATGCATTAAGTTACTTATCGAGAAGATGATGCATCTGATCTATGATTCTGTTTTACATTGCATACCATAATCACTTCTATATAAATCTGTTACCTGTGTCTTTCTCCTTAAAGCATAACGACATGGATAGGAAAAAGGAATTTGCTGTCTCAAGGAATTTCACTCTCGTTTTGGGGTTGAAGACTAAAGTTTTGCACTTTTGTGGATGCCGGAAGAAGATGCAGGCGTGTATGTAGTTATTTCGGTGCCATCAATTGGACCTGTTTGAGCAAATATAACAAAGAAATGCATGAAGGCAAGCCAGTAGAAAGATTGCCGTCTGTCCTCCTTAGATGCCAATAACAGCTTAGTTTCCAAGCTTGACCATGTTGATATTACCATAGCATTATTTCTTTACTGGCTGAATAATTAGAGGCTTTGAAGTATTTAGTTCTACGACTCTTGTAATAATGGACAATTTTCATTCAGCATAAAGAATTCCATCGAATTCAGCCGTTGTCACTCCCAATTTCCTAGAATGTACTACTTAAATTAATCACCTAGCTGTTTGTGCTCATTAGAGGCTTCAGGTCACATTGCTTCTATAATTTCTATCTGCTTCTTGGGGAGTTTTGAGACAACAGCGGTGCTTTTCTACTTCACTTAAATGGGCCATAAGATCATGATCACCTAATCCTAACGTAGATAATCTTCAGTTTGCCTAAAATATTACAAGCTAACTGGCTTCTCTCATTTTCGTCAACTCTGGTTCGTGTTTGCCATATGGTGACCTCTGTAGAGCTTCTGGGGGAAGCCGGGGGGGGGGGGGGGGGGGGGGGAGGACTACAGAATCTAGCGGTTGGTGCATACGCGGATTTGCCTTGCAGGAAATGGGCTGATGGTTGTTGGTCTCCTGACAAGTAGTAAAACTGCAAACAAGTCGAGCCGAGCTGAACTTGGTATCGATGTTGTTTTGTAATTGAGCCAAGTCTACTGCTATCGAGTATTTTTGAGCTTTTAGTGAAAATGTCGTTTAATTTTAAAACATTAACAAAATAATTCAAATTTCAGAAGTTATTATTATACATAGAATTAAAATGATAAGAAACATTTACTTTAATAAAATTAACCGATTAAAAATAAACATTTAATGTTAATCCATAAATGTAAATATGCGTCCACTGGTTTGCAGCTCTACCAACGATAATTAATTTGAGCCTTTCCTGGCATGGCTGGCAAATCAGGCCTGCACAAAACACAAGAGCAGCTATGATTTTATCGACCAAAGTCATGACCAAATGGACTTTGTGTGAGACCGTCGAAAAAATTTTAAGAATTCATGAAAAGCTTTTAAATCATTTCGTCAGCTCGGCTCTGGTGGCCAAAAAAACATCACGGCCGTCAATCAGAATGCTTGCCAATTGAAGATGTCAAAGAGGCCACTAGGTACAACTACCTGTACTATATATATACATATACATACGTTTTCCATAAATTCAATCTGGATGCAAGAGACAGAAAGAGGCAATGTGCCGAGTATGGGCTGGCTTTTGTTTCGCACACGTTAGACCAGGGGAACCGTTGCCGGGGACAAAATTATTGGTGGTCAACCTAACCAATGCTTTATGACGATTTCTCAAAGCATGAATTCTGGAAAAATTCAGAGGGGAATTCAACACTTTATGTTGATTCCTTGGTCGGAAATTAGGTTTCTGGTTTCTGCGTCATTTCACATTTCAACATCCGCAAACAAATGTTTTTAAACAAGAAACCTTGGTAGGGTAACAATATATATATATATATATATATATATATATATATCACCTCCGCCTCCTCCCTTTCAAGTTGCTCAATCCATGTCGATCTAAATAACTAGCAAGTGATAATGAAATCTATTTGAATGCAAAAATATTGCATAACGTATTGTTCTACACCCGAAGCAGTAAAAATAAATAGAATCACATGCCAATAAAAACCACACCAACAACACGCCTAGGACCATATGGAAGCTGTTAAATAGGATCATTGTTTCCCTGTGATCTCACTAAACCTATTTTGCAGCTCCATTGGGTAGTCCACCAGAAGATAAATTCAGCTCATCCCATGCTTCAATCCACGTCAACATGGAATCTGCTAGCTTGATGAAGTATTCATCTACTTTACCGAGTTTTGCCCTAACTTGCTTGGAGAGTTCAATGTAGCACTTTTGGACAGTGGTGCATTCTTTTGGAAGGATAGCAGACTGAAAAAATGGGATCAACTCTTCTTGCCAGTAAATTCCCTTGTATTCCTTCTTAAGGTTGACAAATGGGTTACTGGCTTTGCTGTGCCAGATGTAAGGCAATCCCGTTTTGACTCCCAAGCCCAAGTGATCACAAATAACCTACAGATTGAATAGAACAGACAGTTTCAACAATCATCCACCAATATACATCTAAAAGCCAAAAAAGCATTAGAGGTAAATGTAGGAAGGAGATAAATAAGATGAATACAATTATACCTTGGTGCACCAGCCAGCCCACATATCATCGTAACGTCCAATTGGCTGACCATCACCCATGAGGCCAAAATACATAGCAGGACCAATCAATTCCCGGTTGAAAGCCAGATTCATACCACACATCGGAAACAGGGTTCCCTTTGGTATGGTCATAATTGCATCCACGTATCTGACAGGAAAACAAAAATGTCAGTGCATATGTTAATTATGATTATGCCCTACCAGGAGTAGATCTAGATACTTACCTTTCGTTCCTCTCAAGGGGTTTGACAAGCTGGGTGGGTGCATCATAGTCTGGAATGTTGAGCCATAAGCCATGAGATGCTGCAGTGGGAACACCCTCACGAAGGCTGAATGGATACCCACGGACAAAATCGGCACCTTCTCGATAAGGGTCATAAAGAGTGTTGAAGAAAAAAGGAGTTGATGGGGTCAGAAGATTCCTAATGTGCTGCTCAAGAGCATTAATCTTTTTGCCAGATGGATCATGAGCAACCTGTAATTGTATGAGAGATGCCCAACTTTAGAACATAGTCCCAAATGCAAATAGATTGCATTGAAAATACATAAGAGAGCCCTAAATTTGAAGACAGGATTAAAACAGGAAGCCAACAAGTGAACTCGCATTGTTAGATCATATCATTAGTTGAATCTCTGGCAAACACAGACCAAAAATGAAGGGCGACACCCATGTCAAACAGCAAATTATTACATGAATGCAGAGAATGAAGCACATGGCAGTAAATTTGCTAATCTCTTGAGCACAAAAATACAAAAGATTGATGTAACAAATACGTGTCAAGTGGAATTGCATTTTGCAGGAAACCAATAATCATTTGCATGAAATAAAAGAAAAGAAGAAAAAGAAATCAAACCGCAATCAAGGTACTGTAGTTTATCGGCTAAGACTCAAACAGCAATAATGTGGAATTATGACAAATACGTTTTATTGATCGTGTGGAATTCCTAATATTAAAAAAGAATGGCTTGTTGAACAATGCAAGATGAATCACCCATTCTTCTACCAGTTAAAAACTAAAAATCAGATTGCTTTATAAATTCTAAGGCAACAAAAGAAACCAAACTATCAGAAGAATATCAGGGCTGGTGACGCATCACAGATCAAAGCATGCGATAGCTAAAAACATCAGGGCCGGGAGATCCAACTAAGGATATCAAGAAAGCAAGGTACTGCTAGAACATATAAAATCAAGATCCACTCTCTTTTGCATATAGATAATGGATCACAACTTAGCAACGACCTCACGGTGTAAAACCCATAAAAAAAAAAAATTCAAAGTTTCCATCAAATTAATGAAAAACAAGAGGTACCCAGATCTTCCCATCCCAGATTGAAGCATGCACAAAAAAGTCGAATTTTGTCCATATAAACAAACAAAAAAAGAAGAAGATGAAACAAAAGAAAGAGAGATCGAATTTTAAAGAAGGTTCCAAATATTTTGGAGGATCCACTTACAAAGCAGTCATCATCGATGGTGAAGATATACTTCTTCTTGGAAACGAGGAAACCAAAGCAGCGGCAAGCGGAGTCCTTGAAGGAAATGCAAGAGGCCTTGGGACCCAGAATACTGTTAATATCGTTCCTGTTGTAGAGCTCGTAGTCGAAGCCTTCGGGTACCTTGATGGTCTTTGAAGGGTCGCCGTCTTGGACAATGATGAGGTGGTACGGCTGGAAGAATGGCCTCCACATCTCCAAGAAGTCCAGGTTCCTGATCGTCGGTATCACTATGTCCAGCTCGTCCTTCAGCAAAGGCACCGGAGCCACCCCTTTTTCGCCGGCCATTTCTCGCAAGCTAGAGAGAGGTGGAACTTGGAGTCTTCGAGAAAAGGCAAGTTAGGCAACTCCGCGTATACAGCGAAGATGGCAGGAACTTAAAAAGAGTCTCTGAGATATGACAAGTTCGGCAACTCCGCAGATCTAGCGAAGATAACGTCATGTTTTTCCTTTTATTATTATTATTATTATTATTTTCTTAAAAACAAAAATTTAAAATTTTTCATATTTTATATATAACTTTTTATACATTGCCTTGCAAAATGTAACCCAAAAAAAAAAAAAAAAAATTGATTGACGATCTTTAGTGAAAGCAACGAGATTGGCAGAAAAGATTAATATAACCTTTTATTAATCCATATGTCTCTTTCCCCCGTCACTTCTCTCTCTCTCTCTCTCTTTCTCTCACTAGTTACTTACCATCTTTTCTTTTCTTTTTTATATAAAAGAGGTAACAAATTATTATAAAAATAAATATATTCTAAAATACAAGCAATTGAAAAGTTTTTATCAAAATTTCTTCTACGAACTAAATTAATTTATTTTATATATATATATATATAAGTTTATAATGATATTTTTTATAATTATTTACAATTTGTAACAAATATTTAAAAGAAGATATTAATTGTTATTAAAAGTAAATGTCTATATATATATATATTGGTTATGTTTTAAAATACTTGATAAATAGAATGTTTTAAATGTAAATCAAAAATATTTTTGGTTAAGTCTCTACCACGACGTTATCATCTGATCTCATCCATAAAGCTTTGGAAAATAGTTTTTATGGTGACTAAAACAACTTGTTCATTGTTTATGCGATGTCGGTTGTAGGGTTGAAGTCCGAATTTCCAATTTCCAATTTAACTTTATTGTAGTCAAGATGATGGGACGTGGCAACGAGAGAAGCCACGAACAGAGCCTCAGAAAGGGGCCGGCCGCGGACCAGCGAGGGCCGGCGGGAGACAAAGCTCGCCGTGAAGGACGCGCATGTTTGAAAACTTTGAAAGTTGCATCCGGCGGCTCTTTACGTCTTCTTTGGGACAAAAGTGGTTGCCCCCACACGCTTGTGATCAAAATGCCGTGTGCGGACCGCCGAACATGCGCTGTCGCGATAGAAAGAATTTATGAAGAGTAAAATATAATTTTTTAAAATAAATATAATTATTACATAAATATTTTAACCAAATAAAAAAAAACTGTCACATTAATTTAATGAATTTATTCTTTTAACTTTCATGGGAATTTTTTTCTGAAGAATTTTTTAAATATTTTTTTTACTCATATAACATCTAGATTATTTATTACAATTTAATACTTTTGCATAACTTTATATTAATAATAATAAAACTCAATGCAAAAAAAAAAAATGTAACTCTCAAAATTATTTCTGATAAGCAAATTGAAATGAGAAAATTTCCAATTTAGAAGGACCAAGTCATTTTCCAGACCAAGTCATTAACTGGCTAATTGTTGGTCAGCTGGTTGGTTAGTCATCGGCTCGTGTAGTCCAATTGTTGATCAATGCTTCGGGCATCATCATCGTAATGCAGTAATATTATTGCCATATGTTTGTCAATATCCCCTCCTATGATTTTATCATTCAACACATTCTTGAAAATGAAATTTCATTGTTGTTGCTGATCCCACTACCAATCTATGCGATGAGCAATTTTCCAAGATTGAAATTGGTAATTTCCTCGCATTCACACAACAGATATTGCAGTGATTATTCTAGGGGAGACCATATTTCATGACAGGAGTGCATGCCACCGTTAGCTTTCCATTTTGGATGTGTTGATAATCCAACTGTAGAAATCCATGAGTGAGAGATTCAAGCAAATCCCAAGACATTGTAAATTAAATTGTTTCATTTGCAGAAAAGCTCATTTTACATGTAGGAAACAGTAGTATGAATATAGAATGTAATATAAATCATCAAGTAGGAAACAGTAGTAGGAAAAACTCCCCAGGATCAAATTCTAAGTTTCTTCAGATTTACTACAATCCTAAGAAAATTAAATGCTCTGATATTCTACACATAATGATCAAGCATTCAAGCCTATAACATTGACATAGATACAGATTAATAAAAAAAAAAAAAAAAAAAAGAATTAATCTGAGTGTGAAGTCAATAGACTGAAAAACATAGCTGATATGTATCCCTTTTGCTCCTGCAATACCTCCTTCAAGCCCTTGCAACGTACTGCCTTTCAGTTTCAGAGGTTGTTCAAGCAAGATGGCCCCGACTTCCTGAATTCTTAAAACAACAGATGATGTATGTAGCAGTTCAGCATGTGCTTGATTCATCGCATTTATGCAAAGAAGAAGATCATAGAAACCATCAATGTAACAATGGGAGAAACTAGAGAGAGAAATTTGCGAGAACTGCCATTTGGCAACCACGGGTAGGCATCTGGAGGTGGCATAACACAATTATCGCCATTAAAATATATCTTCCTAGGAAAAGCCCATCCCTTGTCAAATGTGAAAGTTGATGCATCCTTTCGGAAAAGCAGCTCTGACTGTACATTCCCTAAAGGGCCAGCTTGTGTTAGCAAATCATTGTAGAACTTAAATCCCCACAGTATGCCAGTATCATCTGCAAAGAGAAAACTCAAATTCGATGAGACATATTAAATATTAGAAGAAAAGATAATGCAACTTTCAAGGAAAATGAGGAAAGTAGACAGACAAATTTGGGCAAAGATTGTACTCACTTAAACTGTCGTATGGAGTTAAGGACTTGTAATTAAAGCTGAAAATCTGGGTGAGGTTATTTAAGTTGGGGTGTTGCACGACTAGATTCCACTCTGTATAGTTCATTCGAAAATTGAAATTTGTAATAGTGACCTTCACGCGCCAATACTCCTTGTAATTGACCTTAACGTGCCAATGGACTCGAATTGGACACATATGGCTGGTACACTGGAGCAATGGTGTATTGTCAGATTTGCTTGGACTGGAGATGACTGAGGCTAAATGTGGGGAGCCTGGACTGTTGTATAACAAAGGAAAAAGAACCACAAGCATTGTGTATGAGCCTCAGAGAGAAGGAAAAAATTGAATGCACAAAAATGGTTAAGAGAGAAGAAAACTTACTTCACACAGGTCCCAGGTCCTGTTTTGCTGCTTTGACATCCACAGGTGCAAGTTGGGCAACCAACTATAGTGTCGTTATAAAAGGAAGAGAGCGAAACACAGCAGGTGGGTGTCTTCTGTGCCAGAAATTGTGAATATGTGCAAGTAACATTCCATGTCACTGCCATGACAAGCAGGCAATAAGAGGCAGACTCATCATGCTGTTTCACCAATCCATATGCATACATGTAGCTAAGAACATTACTTACCAGTACTGATTACAGCCTATATTGCTATTTGGTAGAGATGGACCGCTATTTTCATTGCAAAAGTGGTAGATTATTCCTATTCAATTCCACTTTGCACTTTAGTGCATCTACTTTGAGATCATATAAGTGCAAACTGCACCACAATAATATTACAAACTAAAAATTGGCCCATGTTGGTTGTGGACTCACATTACCATCAACAAAAGTACAGTTCCAGTAATTAAGTATAGAAATTTCCAAAAGAAGATGTTAGTAAATAACTTACTCAAAGCTTGAGTGATTCTCCTTTTATCAGCCGATATAAATTTAGAAGCCGTCCCAACCTTTGCTGGCCCACAAGTGTACCCTGGCCCAGGTGCTCTCAAAGTGAAATTCTTTGGCACCCTGACAGTTCTGTTGTTGGTTCCGGCTCGCCCCACACTAACTTGGAAAGACGCTATTGCAGTGGCTGGGTCCTGTGCCCATGAGCTTATCACCCCTCCTTTGCAGCAGTTGGCAACCTGCTGGTTGTAAGGGGTTCCGGGCAATAAATCAACGACCGTAGGATCCTTCTTACAGCAATGTGGGATGTTCCCCTTGAATTTTGAACAATCCCCTTGCTCTGTGGTTTGGCTTCCCATCATGTTCCAGATCACTTCCTTTTTCGCCCAAGTCCAGCCCAATGTCCAACCCGGTGCTTCAATGTGGCGATATTGCTGGAAATTGTACATGGTAACAACTGCCTGCCAAGCAACAGTAAAAAGAAAGCAACGTACTTTAGAGAAACCCAGGAAAGAATCGGGGGAAAGACTTTGTGTCATGGAAAGCAGTAATCTTTGGAATGCTGGACCACAGGTGAGTTCATATTTGCTTTGAACTGGCATGGACAGACTCTCCTCGAATCCATCATTTTATTAAGAGTTAGACATACCATTGCTTAAAGAATTCCTTTAGAGTAAAACCGCTAATGAAAATGGTCATCCATAAAAGAAAAAGGACAAAGAATGCACAGATTCAATAAGACTCTTCCTTCTCTTGATCTAAAGAAATAAATTTAGAAACAAGTAAAAGTAAGAATAAATTGATTTTAACATTCTTTCTGAAAATCGATAAATTGGGTAGAAAATCAACTGAAGAAACAGAAAGGATACTTAAGGTTCTATCACATGCTAAGACTCTTGCAATGCACAATTGCAAACTGATTGAACCCTGGAATCTTAGAAACGGAAAGACAGTAACTTACAACATAGCCATCTGGTGTCCAGCTCATTATGTCCCATTTAATAGTGATATTCCCGTGCGGATCAAGAGGATCATAAGCTTCTGCAAACAACAAGGAGAACTTCAGGTTTCCGAGAACGAGTGATGCACCTTAAAATACAAAGCATACATCGATGGGACAAGTTACTGTCCGCCACATGTAATAGATCAATTCAACGAACAGTCCTTTTGGAGAAAAACTTTAATCAAGATCTGAACTTGAAGCTGTTAAAAGAAAACTAACTTGTTTTTTTTGTTTTTCATTTCAATTTTAACCAAATCTTGGATACCAACATTGAAAGTGAGTCGATTGAGCAAGACCCACGTCCCAAAAGAAGAAAAGACAGTTGCAAGCTGCAAGAATTGAGAGGAAGTATTGGCAAGAAACTGACCTGTGGAAGTGAAAGTGAAGCTAGAAAGCAAGAGCACTAGCAAAATGGTGTAAGTGCTAAGCTTGGCAATGGATGCACTGACTGATGATGGGAAGGGATGCTCCATTTGTCGATGCCTTATCTTTTCCTCGAATCAGCTGCTGCTTATGCTCCTTGGGTTATCTCAAGATTTGCGTGAGATAGGGAAAGAGGTTGGAGATCAACCATCACAAGTCAAGTAAGCTCCTTTGCATTATGAACGCCATATGTGTCCAGCTAGCAGAAAAGTGGACAGATGTCGGCAACAATGTTAAATTACAACTACACCCTTCATGCAGCTCCCCTTCTAACAGCAATTAATGCAGCTGTCTGAGGAAAAGAAATGGTGTCATTGAGTAAAGTTGATCATTCAATTTACATAAATAAGTGAATCTCCGACTTGCCTAAAACAAAGCTTGTAAAAAAGTCCCGCAAAAGCTCTTGCAACCGTGCCACTCATCCTGCAATCCTGATTTGTGGGGTATTTTTTATTTCCAATTTGGTGGGTTTTCCTTGTGTTGGCTACTCTTTTAAACAATGTTCGTGCTTTTACTTAAAAAAAAAAAAGGGTTAGGAGCTAGGCAAATCATACTTTTAGAGCCACTTCAGGGAATTGTAGGCTGCCAAAGAGGCTAACTAGAGATAAACAATTGTTTTTAGTTAAAAAAAAATATTTTATTCACGTGAAACCTCTTGAAATGATTGATTAATAACTTCTGTTGCCTGTTTCTGAAGTTTGGTACCCAGCAAATTTGTTTTTAGTTAAAAAAAAAAAAAAGACCGAGGAAAAATCTAAGTTAACATCAAGATTATTTATTTATTTATGGATTTTTTTTTATATGGAAGGACAAAACAGACAGTTATGCTTTGAGGTTCGGACATTCACTCACAGAACTGCCAAATATGTTAGAAAAATAATTCGAGCAACCCAATACTTTGTGAGCTAGATTTAAAATACTCGCTAAAATAGTACAATTGACCAAAAATTCAAAATAATATATAAAATTTTATGCATTTCAAACTGCATTAACTTTAAATATATTTCCTGTTTTCATGTCAACCCCAAACCCCCCTCCCCCCCCCCAAAAAAAAAAAAGTTATTTTCCAGTGTTTTAGAGTCTAAAAAAGATCGAATGCGTTTCATGTTCAAATTTTGAGAATGTGGCCCAAGATATTTCTGTGTAAGATTGAAAAAAAACAATAATCACCTCTCCACATAAGGACAACATGGGAATTTGAGGCTCATGTGGGTCAATTTCAGCACAAACATTACCAATGAAGACTAGACCTCTAGTGCAGGAAAAGGATGGTCATTGCTGACAGCAGTGGCGGTAGCCCATGATGCATTTTGCTGCCTTCCTCTCTCTCCGTCGGTGGACATAAAAATCAAATGCCTGGTTGGCTTTGCGCACTCAGGTTAACTGTTAATTGTGGTTTTTCTAGATTGTCAGAATCTTCTCTTTCAGCCATCAAATTCAATTGGTTACTTTTTTTTTTTTTTTTGTCAATTGTTCATATCTCTCACCTTTACTAAATCTCCTTTTGTTTTTTTTTTTTTTTTTGGGATAATTGACCCTTGTGAGTTAGTCATGCACCAGTTAGTCAAATAATTTGACACAGTAAACTATTGGTTTAATAATAGATTAGATGGTTCAATTCTTCCATCTAATTTGTAATTTATACAAAAGTGTGAAAGCTTTGAGCTGTCCAACAAAGCAATCCTCTTGCTCATAATAATTTATTTTCTTAATGAATCGAAGACATTGATTAACTAATTAAAATTACTTTTATTAAGTTCACATCAAATTCACATTAAGAGTTTAGAGAATTTGTATATAAAATTATCTTTATTAAATTCACATTAAAATCTATAATCTATTTCTTAGACTAAAGCATGTCTATTATTTCTAACATATTTTAATATATTTCCTTTGTTTTTGTAATGACTTGAGGAGATTTGTAAACTAATTGAGGGAAATTTTACTAAATTACATTCATTTTTAATGGCTTAAAGCAATTGGTAGACAAAATATAAATATTGCGTTAGCATGCTTATTAAAAAAAAATGTACAAGTTATTTATGAACCAAAGAAATTTTTTGAATTGTGGTAAGAGCATAAAAATCCTAACTAAAAAACTTAAAATTAATGTTTAGATATTTTCTTAAAAGTCAAATAATGATAAGATTAACTAAAAATTATTATACAATAATTGCAGAGATCTTGAACCAAAAATTGATAGCTTCAAGTATATTATACAACATATATAAAAAAAAAATATATATCTAATCTCATGAGATGCTCAAACTAAAAAAGGTTTCCCCCAATAAGACAATATTCAAACAAACTAAATTCATCTAAATCAAAGAGTGCAAAAATCTCTTGGGACATATTTATAAATGACATAAAGCAATTAGTTCATTAAAATAGCTTCACATAGAATTCTAGCACCATACATTTCCTAAACTGTGGAAAACAATCCTTAATTATTCGTTGTTATGCTAAATATGATGAGTTCAATCCCTTAAAAGTTTCAGCTTCCGCCAGCAAGCTACAAGTTTCTAAGGGAATGCCAGCAAATGAACTAAATTGATATTTCCTCTGCATTGCATCTGTTCACAGCAATATGCAGCCGACTTTGCGGTTTTGTACTGTGTAATTTTGCATCAACTTCCGCTAAATCTAAGAAAGAATCAAAATTTAAGTAGACGAAAAATATATATATTTAAGTAAAACTTGATTAAAATATAAAAAATATTATAAAATTAATGTCAATTACACTCATTGAAAAACACAACAAGGACAGCCCACTTTTTCTGATTAAGAAAAGTTGTACGCTTTATTTTTTATGAGCATTCTGATGCAACCAGACCATACGTCATTCAAGGGATAGGTAATTTATTATTGTTGTTATTATTATTATCATTCTTCTGAACAAGAATATGCGATTCAGAATCCATAAAATTAACGCCGTTGCATGATCCAGTTCAAAAGTTTGATTCCTCCTTCCGATGCAAAAAGCGACCAGAAGGGCCACCAGTAGGCAACAGTGCCAATCTGACCGGACTCTCCTCACCTTCCCCAACTGATAGATGGTCCGTGCTGCAGTTTATATCTGTCTTCACAAAACCAGGGCAGACGCAATTGATGCAGAAAGTTAGGTACTTTTTAAGCCAAGATTCGCTTGTATGCATTCATGGCTGCTTTAGAGAGCGTCTAGGGACCCCAAAGGACCACCCTTTTGCTACTGTCTCAGTATCTCATCAACTTTTTCCTCCGTCAGATTTTCAGCTATCAGCGAAGATGCCCTTAGCCCACTCATTGGAGACATGCTGAAAGCGTCACAAGTAGACATCACAGTTGTCAACACTAGAACAAACAATCGCAATTTGTTGGGAAAGGGAACTGTCATGGAGAACTAAAACGCTTATTCATAAATTCAGCACTTCACATTAGGCATTTACTTGAGCCGAAGTTTTGCATAAATGATGAAATTGTGGCCTATTCAGCCATTGGATTACAAAACAAAAACAGTTTTTCAACGGGATAAGGTGAGAGCATAATGGGAAATTGCTAAAAGATTCTAGCTTCAGCTGTCCCCTGGAGGAGGAAACATTGACTATCTTTGGGGAATCGGAAACCTGGAGCAAGGAAACAAGTGCTTCAGCCATTCTTTTGGCACCGTAATAGTTTATGTTTAGGCCTTCTTCTGCTAACTCATAACTTGGAGTCGTTATGTCAATGTAGTTTACTTGAACACTCCCCTGCATCAACGAAAAGGAAACCATCATTGCAGACCATATGTAATTTTCGATTGATGATCTGTCGTTCCAGTTAGACTCCTCATTCCTCCTGTGCTACAAAAGGGGAAAGAAAAAAAAAATCCACATCCCAACAAAAAGTGACCTGCAATGCAGCACCTTCGTGCACTAAAAATTTATGAAAAGCACAACTGGTTCAATAAAAATCCCCAAAAGAAATAAAATGTCTTCAGTAATCCAAGCTTTGAGATGCACAAATATGGGATTGAAATCAATGCCTCGGAGAACTGCAAATAAAGTTTCCTTTCGTCGGGGTTGTAACGTTGATCTCCAGGTAAACAGCAAGAACAAAAATTTCTTTGAGCTTTATGAAATGTCTATATTTCAACCCCATAAAAGAACTTCCCTTACCGATGCCCAAAGCTCGCATAGCATCAGCATCTATTTTCGCTCCAAAACCCCCTACATTTGTTAACCAAGTAGAATTTTTATCATTCGCTTCACTTTGCATTTGAAAAGTACCAAACAAGTATAGAAAATGGGAAAACATATATAGATTCTTTGTTCTAATGCCTAGAGCACTGGTTTCACTGGTGAGACCGATGATGAAGACAGCCAATGGCGACCAACCCAAAGATAGAACAGGACATCAAACACAACAATAGTAGACTGCAATCCACTCTGGATAGGTCCCATTGCTAGAAATTCTGCATAAATGGACAGAGAAGTATAATCGAGAAGAATGAAGCAACAAATGATATAATTGTGCCAAGATATCAAGCTTTCCGAATTCGGTTTTGATGAAATCTGCCAGAGAAGTAACACTGGCATCGTTAGCCACATCGAGTTCATGAAGGGCCACGTAATCGGAGAGACCAGAGTCTTTGAGCTTTTGTGCAGCTTCAAGGCCTTTCTTCTCGAATCTGGCCACCACAATCCCTTTAGAAGCCAGCTGCTTACAAACTTCTAACCCAATCCCCTTGTCTGCTCCCGTAACAACTGCATGCCTGCAAAAAAAATAGATTGCCCCACCAACAACAAAAGAAAAAAAAAAACAAAGACAATAAGATGAGACTGGCTAACAAAGGAAAGCAGAAAATAGGAAAAAAAGAAACCCTTGATGGAAAATGAATGAAAGCATTACTTTTTGGTTACTTCGGCCATTGATGATGAGATTCCAGAATTGAAACCTGAAAAGAAGGGAAGGGAAGGGAGCTTCATATGTTGTTCTTCAACGGCTCCAAATTTTACTTTATCCACAGCATTTTCAAATAATATATGAATTAAAAAGGAAATTATCATATGGATTCAATTTTTTTAAGTTTCGAACAGGTTTCAACTTACGCCTGCAAGTTGCAAGTTTCAAAGGGAAATGCCAGCAAATGAACTAAATAGACCGTTTCTCAGCACTGCATATGTTCATAATTTAGATAGCTGACTTCGTCGTATTGTGCTGTGTTATTTTGTATCAACTTGCGCGAAACCTTAAGAGGAGGAGAAAGAGGAAAAAAAAAAAAGTGATGAAATCAGTATCAAATCTAAGAAAGAAACAAAAATTAAATAAAAAAGAAAAAAAAGAGTAAATATTGGCTGAAATATTAAAAAAAATTATAAAATTAATGTCTGTTACACTCGTAAAAAAAAAAAAAAACAGAATAAAGACAACAAGGACAGCCTACTTATTATGATAAAGAAAAGTTGTCCACTTTATGTTTTCTGAGCATTCTGGTGCAACCAGACCATACATCGTTCAAGGAATAGATAATTTATTATCTATTTATTTTATTTCTGAACAGGAATAGGTAATTCAAAATCCGCCAAATTAACTTCTTAATCTGGAGAGGGATGTTCCAGTTCAAAAGGTTGATTCCTCCTTCCGATAGAAAAAGCGACCAGAAGGACCACCACTATGCAACAGTGCCAATCTCACCGGACTCTCTGCACCTTCCTCAACTGATAATTGGCCCTCGTTTCAGGTCATATCCGTCTTCACAAAACCGGGGCAGACGCAATTGATGCAGAAAGTTGGGTACTTTTTAGCCAAGTTTCGCGTGCACGCAGTCAGGGCTGCTTTAGAGAGCGAGTAGGGACCCCATAAGGGCCACCCTTTGGCTGCCAACGAGCACTCTTTAAAATCTTTTAGAAACTGTCTCAGTATCTCATCAACTTTTTCCCTCTGTCAGATTTTCAGCATCAGCTAAGATGCCCTTTAGCCTACTCATTGGAGACATGCTGAAATGAGTCACGAGTAGACATCACAGTTTATCAACTGGAGAACAAAAAATCGGAATTTGTTGGGAAAAGGAAACTGTCACAAAGAACTAACATGCTTATTCATAAATTCAACACTTTCCATTAGGCATTTACTGGAGCCGAAGTTTTGTATAAAAGATGAAATTGTGGCCTATCCAGCTATGGGATTACAACACCCCCCCCCCCCCCAAAAAAAAACTCCAAGACAGATTTGCAACAGGATAAGGTGTGAGTATAATGGGAAATTGTTAAAAATTTCTACCTTCAGCTGTCCCATGGAGGAGGAAACATTGACTATCCTTGGTGAATCAGAAACTTGAAGCAAGGGAATAAGTGCTTCGGCCATCCTTTTGGCACCGTAATAGTTTATGTTTAGGGCTTCTTCAGCTAACTCATAACTTGGAGTGGGTATGGCATTGTAGTTTACTGGAACATCCTCCTGCATCAACGAAAAGTAAACCTTCATTGCAGACCATGTGTAAATTCCAATTGATGATCTGTCGTTCCATTCTGAGCTACAAAAGGGGGCCAAAAAAAATCCACATTCCAACAAAAATGACCAACAATGTAACATTATCAAGAGCACAACTGGTTCAATAAAAATCCCCAAAAGAAATAAAATGTCTTCAAGTAATCCAAGCTTTGAGATGCACAAATATGGGATTGGACCCAATGCCTCGGAGAACTGCAAACAAAAGCGTAATTAAAGCACTAGAGAAAAAAAGTTTACTTCTCCCTAGATAATTTATTGTAAACAAATATAACACACACACTCTCTCCAATGTAATGGACTTGGAGTTATTTTAAGATATTAATTTGACTCCGTTATATGCAATATTGAAAAGGTACGTGTAAAAGGGGGGAGGGGGTAAGAACTTTCAAAATTTCATGCCGGAATATGTATTAGTTTGGGGGAATCTCTAATTGACTACAACCAGGGACCAAGATTTATACTCGCTTAAGGGAAGTATTATCTTGGAGAAAGAGCTTAAATTCAAATTATTTTGCTTATGGGTGCTACTTGGCTTTGTTCGGGACACAAAGGCATTGACAATTTTAATAACGGGTGCCATTTGGCCTGATTCAGGATACAGATAGTATTGGCACTGCATGAATTAATTTTTTGGCTTAGAGTTGGCACCATCGCTAGGCGTTTTCAGCAACCTTTCTCATCTTTCTACTGCTAACAGCCTAACACCCAAACGTATGCTTGATTTTTAATAGAAATGAAACATCAGCGGAAAAAGGATGAAGAGCTTGTCTAGAATCATGATGGTAAAGTGGTTCTGATCCATCTTCAAAGAGACTTTGCCCCGCAAAGTAAACTCGTAAAATAACAAATGTGTGCTTGGCCTCTCATGTTTGTGCTAAAAAAGTAACTGACCTGGCATGAATCGCTAATGTGGCTTATAATTTGACAATTATGCTTCCCACTTCCCGGCATGATATTGAAAGCACTTTTCTTAAAAGGGATAAATGTTCTTCAACATTAATCTTCAAAGTCCAAGCTTCATCCATACACACAATGACATCTGAATACCATTACGTGTATATAATGCTCAATTGTTGTTATCAATCGTATAAGAGAAAATAAGATCAGAAGGTTAGAATTGCCGAAATCAATGTCGTTTTTCTTTTCGCTTGGAAAGGAAAGGGGACAAAGCAGCCGGTGTTGACATAATTGCAGTGTCTTTCCATCAGGTATTAGCCCAGTACCATAGTAACGCATAACACAAAAAGTTCCTGCTGTTAATTATATGAATTACGGATGCAAAACAGCCTTTCTTTCTTGCTCATGTATGTAACTTTTTTCTCGTGTAAGAAATCATTCCAGAGAATTGAAATTGTCCGAGTTTAAGAAATTTGGTCCCGTACAAGGAAAAGAAAAAATGTTATATGAGTTTCTTTGTACTTCTCGTGAATTTTTTTTTTCTCTGGAATAATAATAATAAAGTGTTTGTTAAATAATCTTTTGAAATCTTAAATATACGTAAAAAATTACATTTATTTATGAAAAAGTTTGTCTATATTATAAATTATGTAAAATCTTTATACTTTAAAAGTATGAAAATTTATACTTTTTATCAATCAATATTAATATAAATATCATATTTAATAGAGATACACATAATTAAAAGATTATGCAACAGAAGAAATTAAACTAAAAAGTCACATTTGCAGAAAAAGATAAATAATCATTTGGAGTGGAAGGAATAGTCCCAAGTGTTAAATAAAATAATCACCATCAAAGGTGAGATGCTTTTCACAAAATAAAGCAGATGCACAGTTTGGAACTTTACAAAAGGGATGAGGAAACTCATATATTTCACACTTGCAGAGAATTAAAAGCAACATACATACATACATACATGCCAAACTTCTTTGCCAACGTACGAAATGGAAAAAGAAAAGCATAAAATACCAACCAATCTCACAAAATTTAAGGTGCGAAGCTTTTGATGCCGCCAAACAAATCGCGGTTAATTGTAGTTTCCCACACCCTGGAAAATGCGTTGGTTCTACTCGAAGATGCGTTTGAGATTACAAGAATAAGCTCATTACTTGTTGATGGATGAATGCCATGATCCACATGGGAAGATATAAATGATTAACTAATTAAATTTATGAGGGCATTTAGTACTAGTTAATGGGTGGCCCTCCATTCCGTTCCGTTACATTACGTTATTGAGTCCATTTAGGATCCAGCATCGAGAATTTTTTATACACTTGCCTTTTCTTTTCTAACATGTTGAAGCAAATGATGGGGAAGCATCAAACCACACATTGTCGTGATCGCCACCACTTGTGTCAAGGAAGACACTCTTTCTTCTTCCCAAGTACAATGTATCCAAGTTTTCAACTCAAGTAAAATGGTTTGAGGTGTGGTCTCTCGTGATATATGATTGGCATCATTTCTAAAATGTATTAAAAGGATGATTTTTAATAATAATAAAAAAGAAATAGTATTGAAATTATTTAGCTAATGAGATGAATGACTCAATCGAAACGATTATAATTTTTATTAAGTTTATGCAAGTAAGGTTGTTCAACTTTTAATATTAATATAAATAATTAAAATTATAAAAAATTATTATTACTAGTAAAATTAAACAAGGAACCAAACTTCACCAAAACTGTGGGCTGTATCTTACCATTCAAGTCTCTAGACAATATTTTTGATTGAACTGAAACATTGGACCAGCCTGGCGCATACCCAAAAGTCATTCCCTCTGCAGTCTCACAATATTTTTGTTGTAACTGAAGCTTGAATGGCAATCAATAATGGTTGCATGGTACCAATGCACGACTTCGAATTACGGAATAAAAATTTATCCTTATATAGAAGTGGCCTAGGCACAGGTTTGCACGCCAAGGAATTCTTCATCTCTAGAGACAGCTTCAAGTTCTCAGACAAGTCTACTCAGAAATCACACGGCACCCACTTGAAACTTTGGAGCAACTGAGCAAGCCAAAGCTCGACAGTAGCTAAACCCATAGTCTTGCCAGGGCAAACCCTTCTGCCTGAACCAAAAGGGGCTAACCTAAGATCAGACCCCATGATGGCAACATCATCATTCATGAACCTCTCCGGCTTGAACTCTGCAGGATTCGCCCAAAACTGCACATCGTGCGTTATGGACCACATGTTGACCATGGAAGTGGTGCCGGCCGGGATAAAGTGGGGTCCTATCTGGGTGTCATGGATGGCTAGCCTAGCCCAGGAGAGGAGGGGACCTGGGGGGTGCATCCTCAAGGTTTCTTTCACATTTGCGAGCAGATAGGGCAGCTTAAGCAGGTCAGAATCGGAGACTGATCGGCCAGCGCCCACAACGGTGTCAATCTGGGATGGCTTTGGCTTGAATATCTGGGTGTAGAACCATCCTGGCAAGAATCCACTCTAGCAGTATTGCCACCGTATCGGTGCCACTAAATATCATTTCCTGAGACAGGAAAAAAAAGTAGGGAACAGGGACAAGAAAATAGCATATTGTCAATGTAATTAAAGCGATGAGAAAATATTCTGATTCCGACAAGTCCCAACTTGTTCAGATACCAATCAATCATCTATGTAACAATACATCTCCGGGGAGAAAATAGAAAGCAAGACTATACACACAAATGGACGATAATTAAAGATCATAAGAAAAACGCAACTAAAGAGAGTGGCATTAATTATTGATGCCACGAGAAAAGAAATTAAGGTTCTACCGAAAACATGGAACAGACAATACATTTAAACACCTTCAAAGCATCTTTATACTGCATCATCAGTTTACTTTGTTTTTTGCCTATATGTCTTCCAATAAAAAGAATTAGAGTCCAGACTTCATCTCATCAACAATTATCAAAATTTTTTAAAAAATTAGTATTAAAAACAATTTTTTTTAAAAAAAATAGCACTTACCACTTCTAAAAATTAAAATTTAAAATATACCTAATTCATGATATCTTACCAAATCATTGCTTAAATGACCAATGTGGAGGTCGATCGATCAAAAATGAAAAAAAATGGTAAAAACAGCAAATGATAATGGTGACGTGTGAACAACAAATTCAATTTTCATGTATTCCTTTGTCAAAAAAATGCCAACCTTTTTGGTTATTGTTTTAATTTTTCAAATTTGTTATTACCAGTTAGTGTTTTCATAGGAGTGAAATACTTTTTCCTATTAAATGGCAGTTGATTGATTTTTTGTACACTAATATATTTTAATAAAATTCAACTAATTTTTTTGTAAACTTATGTAGTTTTTTATTTTTAATTATTTTAAATTGTTAGCCATAAATAATATTATTGTAACTTATTTCTCGTATCTTATTTTATTACAAAACATTTCCTTTATTTCACTCTATTTGTTAATTAAAAATTTTGATTTATAAAATTAATTATTTGATTGACTTTAATACTTACGGATTCCAAAATTAGCATTTTTATGGTAATTGACATATAAACCATTAAATTAAAATTTAAAAGTTACAAAAAACATATAAAAATAATAATAATTAAACACTAGTATTAACAAATGACAGGAGAGTTGTTTGAATATTCTGCAAAATAATTAAGATTTTAAGTATTAATGAGATAAAACTTCTTATTATTAAAAAAGTAGTTTATTTGTGGCAATATAAGTATGAAGAAAGTAAAATTCCTTTGATTATTGAAAGTGATTTCAAAGACATTGATTAATAATAAAAAAATAAAGACTATAGAGACTAATATCGATATTCGACCACATAATAAATATAATTAGAAATCAAATTTCTTCCATTTTTTGTTTTTATTGTTGAGAATATAATTATTTTGTAAACATAATGACCAAATAAAAAAGAAATCACCACGTGACTTTTGTGTTATGGAATTAAAGAGTTTATTCCATTAAATTCTAAGATCATTTCTCATAAAAGATTTTTGTATTTTTGTTTGAACAATAAGTATAACAAATATATATGTTACTGTGCATTTGCATATGCATGATATTAAAGTAATAAAACTTGACGTTAAAAAAAAATTACACAACTATAGTGATCTCATTTTTTTATTTTTATTTTTATAAAAATTTCTTTGCAAACATACATATGCACTCATTCTTTGCAAGCTCTGCACTACCTCACTGACCGTCTGGTGACCATTTTAAAGCTGTCCGAAAAAGATCGAAGAAGAGAGAGATTGGAGGTTCAAATGCCGATTTCTCTTTGGAACAGCAAAAAGAAAAATCACTTTTAGAGAAATAATGAACTTCAAAGTTACACAGAGCATCCATACGTGGAAGTTAATTCTTTTAAATTGAAAAAACTTCATAAAAGGAACATGGAATATGTGTAACTCGCCCATCTATAAAGTGTGTGGGTACCATACGTTGAAAATTTCAATGACAATAAAACATCTTTTTATTCGTTTTGTGATTGTAATTTTACACAAAAGGGTGAATTGGAACACTCGAGGTCATTGACATGGGCTGCAGGAGGGATTTACTTGTTCCAAACGTGGAGAATTATTGGGTATTCCATATGCATTTGACTTACCAACAGCATTTTGCTCTAGAAAATCCCAAACTTCTTGCTTGCTCCATGGCTCATTAGTTTCATTGGGCTATTACACCAACACAATTTATATCAAGGAAACCCTACATGCCACCAAGACCTTGATTAATAGTCATACTTGACACCAAAAAAGAAAAAAAAAAAAAAAACACACTCATTCATCATGCAGAAAGAAACAAAACTATGAACACATTCTTCAATTAAGAGCACAAAGATGGTCAAGATCGACTTCTTGAGCATATCAATACGGAAGTAAACCAAATCAAGGAGAAACGATTTGAATAAGTTACCCGCATTGACAAAAAGTAATTGCCTTTCAATGCATAAGTATCTCCTTCAATCCTTCAACACCATGCCACATTCAGTGTTTCAATTTCCTTTTGATGTCTTTTTTTCTTCTATGAACTTCAATCTCTTTTCTGAAGTCTTGTTTTCTTCTATGAAGTGCACCCAAAAAGTTTGGATGAAACACACCAGCCATTTGGTGAGCACATGACATTCACCAAAAATTACAATATGTTATACTCGCCGAGTCTCCATGTACCACGTTGCATTTCTGGTATGAAGTCCTGATTGCAATAATCATCTGTCACAGGCATGCCAAGAGATTGTTGAACTAAACAGAAAGAAACAGAAGAACATTAAAAAATAGCGGCATCTGATGGTAAAAAATGATCTGTGTTAATGTGCCACACAACTACCAAGAAATCTCTCTTTACGATCCACCCAGCTTAATCTGGTCCAACTATGTGCTAACCTAAACGGTCATGTTTTCTATCAACAAGTTCAACTTGCCTCATTGCATGACCAACGCTTGGATGAATATGTTAGCCATGCGTGTCATATTGCCATGTTCAACTTCTACCACATAGAGAGAGATTAACAATAAAAATCTGGACATACGTCTAAATAACCTTCACATAAATTGTCCGGACAAAAAGGCAGCACCCTTATGGTAAGGAGAAGCCCAATCAGCATTACCTATAATGCCAATTTAACAACAGAATTATGGCCAAAAAAAAAAAAGAAAAAAGAAAAAAGGTTAATAGCACTACAGCTCCATTCTATTTAGATTACCAAAGGCAAGGTCTTAGACATGCTTTGAAACAAAGATTGTACAATGATCAAATCAGATAGTTTGATGGAGGACTTATCCAAGCATACCACATGTGAATTCCATCTACAGAATATTCAGTCTCAAAGGAGTGGGGCCAGACACCGAATAGCTGCTTCCTTTAGCTTGGATTCCACAATGGAAATTTCCACTTATGTCATCATACCAATATTTTGTTCGTTTGCAGGTATAGATCAAATTCAGAGCAAACAAACAGAAGTCCAACTGATGGCCAAAATTTAAGCTTTCAACCATGGGAAAAGAGGATTGACTGTCATAAAAGATCTAAAAGGAATAAGAACTGCATTTGCTATAAAGACATAAACATAATAATTCCATATAAAAGTTGAATTGTTACCTTGTAAGATTTCTCATTTTCTTTTCAGCCCATGTCTAATTTCACTTAATTAAAATTTTGGAGCCTGCTGATTGTTGTGTAATTTGGTTTGGCAATAAATTTGAAGGTTTCTTGATTGCTGATGAGGGTCTCCACAATACTGCTTGCAAAAATAACTTTTAGGTGCTTTCAAGAGTAATACAGTAGCTAGCGGACAAAAATTATACCGTACTGACCAAATTATCTTTTCTACCAGGGCAAAGTTCTTTTACGCACATCAAGAAAACAACAGCCATGAAAACAGTTACCTATCTCAAAATTAAGAATGGAACAACACACAGTTGGAGTTTTAACTTATATGGTGAAGACTAATTTAGGTTCAGTCCTATCTACTAAACAAGCCCTTCCATGAAAGACTTCATATGTTGTATGTCTTCCTTCGACTCTGGAGGCTTTTCTGGCTTGAGAAGCTTCCACAGTCCAGTTGGATGTTGAGCTTCAACCCTAAAATCTCCAGAAAACCTTCCATATATTTTTTCACACTCTGGATATGGCTTCACATATAGATTATAGAATCTCAGCCTACTCAACTTGATCAAACTCTTCAATCCAACCTCATCACCAAGCCCACCTTTTGCACGAAGATACTCTATCACATTGTACCGAGGAACAATCTGCTTCTCAAAACTCACACCCAAATACTTTGGAACCTCAGTCAAGTTAAAAACTTTAAATCCCATTGAGACTTTCAAAAACTCAATCTTTTTCTCAATGTCCTCGATATCATAGATAATCACCCTTGGCTCTTTCCATAGAACCTTAAATGCTTCCTGACGAGTTAACCCATGTTTGCATAAGCAATCAACTCTCAATTTGACTTCAAATCCAGCTCTCAAGGCTCCCTTGCCAAACATCTCAAGTCTAATTGGTTCTCGACATTTCAAAGTCCTTAGGAATTCCAAGCACCTTGAAAGCTCACCTAATTCCATGCCAAGAATTTGAGGTTCCCTTATAATCTCTTTCATCACCATCTCTTTGCTAAAACCCAAATCCTCAAACTCATCGAGCAATGGCATTAGCTTACTCTCTATTCGAAATCCTAAAACCTCTGGAAATGAATTGAAAACCCAATCAACATCATTTCTAGCCATCCCCACTCCTGTCAAGAATTCAACTTTCTGCCATATATCCCTCTCTTTCATGGTAATAATCTTGGGAAAGCTTTCCAAAACCCTTTTTACAGTACCTTCACTAAACCCTAAACCATTCAAAACCTCCAAACCCTTGGTAAAGTCATCTACTCCAATTTGGAACTTCCTAGAATGCACCAAGACTGTCTTGATCAACAATGGACAATTACCAAAATCACCAAATCTTTGAAAACTAACCTTCCATTCTTTCAAAAATTGGCTATCCAGAACCTCAGGACAGTCAGTAACCAAAGAAACAATAGCTTTCTGAGGCATTTTGAAAGATGAGAGAATGACCAGAGACTTTTCAATGTCATGTAAGCTGGAAGTCAATAGGAAGTTACTTCTGCGAAGTAAACTGTGAAGTTGAGAGGGAGGGAACCCATACCTCCGGAGTAGACTGGCAAGGGAAATCTGCTTCCGGTAATGGGAATGATCAGGAGGACTGGGTTTCATTGAAATAAACTGGGTTCTTGTATGAGAGACAAAAGGGGCTAGTTTTGATATTCCTTTTCTGCTGGGCAGAAGAATCCTAGTAGCCATTGACTGGGTCTATACACCGCTCTTGCTTTCTAATCCAGAAAGTGTTTCTTCCGAGTCTTCAACAGTGCCAAATCCACCTCATAGACATCATTTGGAATCACAGCTACACTGTCCTTTGCACAAACTTTGAAGAGGCAATGGACAATGCAGTAGCCAGAGGACCTACTGCATTTGAGACAATATTTCTGCCATAAACACATATAGCATTGGACATTTCATAACCATAGCAACATGACAAAAGCAAGTTGAGAACCTGCATAATCCAAAAACAATATAAACCATCTGCAATGCCTAATAAACCATAAAAACAAAAATAGACAATTCCATTTGAATGATCTATAGTTGTAATTTGTTCATTTAGTGAATGAACAGATTTGCAATTTTGTTCTGGAAATTTGTGCTGAATACCATATATAAAAGCTCATGTGATTTGTTCTATTTCTACAATAAAAAAAAGGAAAAAAAAAAAAACAAGAAATGGGACATTATACTGAATGAAGATTAAAAAAAAAAAGGTCAAAATTTAGTGACTTAATGAGCAAAATATATTCCATGAAAGACAATGGGAGATTTTGTCAATTACTCATCCCTTTAGTGTAAGTGCGGCATATGTGATGAAAAAATTAATGCAATTACATTCCAAAACAAACTACACAAACTAAAGTTTCCTAACTGTTGATTCTCATCCATTTGAATTTAAATAGATTTCTATGAACTATTGGAATGAGATTCTCTGTGGACTTCTGCCACATAAGAACAGAGAAGTAAAGCAGAACAAATGGCATCTGGTGGGGTCGATCATGAATAAATGGTAGAGCCTCTCACAATCTGGTCCTTGATCAATAAACCAAAAGTGTCCAAAATGAATGCATTACATTCAAAATGGTGAGAACTACATTCCTATTAGATGGAAAAGGAATTAACAGAGAAGAAAAAAAAGAATCAAGACTAGCACATAGAATCATTATTGGGACAAGCAAAAGCAGGCAAGACACTTTTTTTGGAGAAAACATGGTAAAAGGGTGTGAAAATGTAACTGATAAATTATTATAAAGAAAGCAGTATTAATAGGGATACTCACCAAAGTTTAAAATATAAGTCTAGAATTACAATCTTAGAAACTAATACGGTGTAACCATTGTGGCAAAGATCAAGACCCAGTCCAGAGAGTTTGCCTCTGCAAGTGAAGATGAATTTTAACTTCTACATTTGATCAAAAAGTTTGGAGAGGTGGATAGGTGATGGATCAAACCAGAAAAAAAAAAAAAAGGGGTGAACAACTTCACACTCATCTATATAGGTACCATAAGTCTACAAGTGAAATATATTCCCAGTGGCTAAAGCACAACTAATTGTGATTGCCAATTGAATGAAAAAGTTGTTCAAACAACCACACAAATCTATGCTGCACATTGTTAAATCTTGGTGCTTACACTCTAGCTTGCAAGTCTGCATCTTATAAAGTAAAAGGTTTAGCTTAAGATTGTAAGTAACAATCAATATTTAATCTCAAGCTCCCATCAATTTCATTTCCAGCACACAGGACCTGCGGTCCTGCACAAAAATTCATAACAAAAAAATTTGAAACTAAGATCATGTCCAAAACCACCTCTACATTCCTATTCAAACCTGAACAGGAAACCCAAGCAAATTCTCATGTTCCTTAACGGTCTATTCAAGTCATTCTCATTTTATAACTCACATTCAATAATTAAAAAAAAATATTATTTGTTTCTCAGTAATCAAGTGTGAAATTTAATAATTATCTTTTATTATTTTCAAATTAACAGACATAATTACTTATATATTAATAAATTATCAAGCCAAATCCTTGAATTTTTATATATATGATTCTTTCATTCAAGCAATTAAATATGCCAAACCTTTTAACTTATTAGAAGCTAATAGCTATTCTTTATTTTCACAATTTTCTTATTCTCAATTCATACATTCTCAACGTCAAGTTCCCAAAAAGAGGAAAAGGCAATGCAGCTAATAAGCTTAAAGAGGAAAGGAAATGTCTTTCTTGAAAAAAAGAAGTTCACCGTATTTCTTCTTAGAGTTGGTATTCGGGCCGAATTGCAGCAAAAGTTCTCACTCCCCAGTGTCAGCAGCACCAATGGAAAGTGATTCTCAAACTTGCGCGGCAATAAGAGTAACTGGAAACCAGGTGGCGAGTGAAGGAGACGCTCGAACTCCACAGCCCGCGCCTCCGCGTCTCCTTGGGTGGATACAGAGCCAAATGTAGGGCTCTTTTTTTCTTTTTTCTTTTTTAGAGTTTGAACAATCAAACGACGGATTCGGAGGTGTGATCAGAGAGGCCGACTGAAGGGTAGGGCCGGGAAGACGCCTAAGATAGGAGGAGTCAGCGGAAGAGGGCGGCGCCGGCGACGGAGTGGAAGGTTAAAATGGTAAGTTAATAATTCGGCGGTTCAGAGTTCGGGACCGCAGCTCTACTCCCGAACCAGTCCTTTGTTTTTTTTTTTTTTTTTTTTATTATAATTTTTTTAACACAATTTCTGCTCCGGACAACTCTTTAAAAAGAAAAAAAAGTCACTACTAATTCAAATACTTACAAATATGATTAGAAAAATCTGAATTAAAATTTAAAGTATTTAATATTTAACACATTATAAAAAAATTATATTACATTTTATATTTAATGTGTAATAATAAAACGTATTTTTTATTATGAAATATAACGAACTGCACCTTAATATTTGATCTCAATAATAAAAATTGCTTTTTATCACATTTTTGTAGAAAAATATTTGAAATAATTATAAAGATATTATTATAATTATAATTGATATGAATCTAATAAAATGTTTTTAGTGCATTAAAAAAATATAATGAAGTTTTGGAGCAAAATCAATTATTAAACACTAAGAATTAAGAATTAAAGAAAAATTTTCATAAAATATTTGTTCTGTAGGTTGAGGCATTGAAAAAAAAAATAAAAAGAAATATAAGAGAACTAAAATTAGGAACTAACACAATAATTTTATAAAATTAAATAACATACAAACTAAAAAATAAAAATTAGAGGTTTAAAAAAAATTTATATACTTAAAAAAATAAAAATTGATGATTTTTCACTATAATGATTAATTTTTATTAAGGTGTTCTAAATTTTTTGTGAATAAAAATGAAAATAAATATTTTGTCTTTGATTTATAATTTGGTGAAAGACGTTTTCTTATAATTTTTGTTACTGTTCAGTTAATTAAAATGTGTATTTTTTTTAGATAGACCAGTCGGACATTATTTAAAGTTGATTTATGAAGGTTTTTAATTTTTAACCTGCCGGTGGGCGTTTCCCCTCCCTTGTTGGAAGGAAAACCGCCCGAAAGGTCACTGGAAAAATGCAGAGGCTCTGCCCTGTCAAACTCAACAAGAAGCTTTCAAACAATAGCAATGTTGGTTCTTCGCTCCTCTCTCACCCTCACTGCACATTCTCTTCCCTCGCCGCCAAGCGAGTCAACCAATTTAAGATCCCAAGTCACCGTTTCCATCCATGTCAGCCGCACCTCACCACCTTCCTTCCTGGAAGGAAAATTCATGGCTCTTCCTTATTCCCATTTCTTTCCAGACAGTTTTCTTCAATTCTAACGAAACCCCACTTCAGGGCGTCCGCCAAAAGTCTTCCTGATTGCAAAGTTTGCTTCTTTAGATCTCCTCTTGGTAGTGGTAGAGCTTATTTTGGGTTCGGCCCAGGCTCTAGTTACTATGGGCGTGGCTGGTAATCTTTTTTTTTTTTTTAATTTTTAAATTCTTAAAAAATAATTAAAAAAGCTAACTTTATGGTAATTTGGGGCTCAGTAGTTAGCTAATCATGTGCATGTGAAGCATTCCTGTTGCTTTACATTGAGTTTCCTCTCTTCAATTTCTTTTGTTCAATTTTCTTCTATGTTTTGGTCGTAATTAGTGGCTTGATGGCAGTATCTTTTGTTCTTCATCGCCAAATTGCCAAATTTGCTTTTTTCTTTTTGAAATAAGTTTAAAAGTTATTACATTCTTGATGGGCAACTCTCACATAGCCCCTTCTAAAGCCCTTGTTTGTAACTTAAAAGGTCTTTTAATGGTTCAGTCTAATTGAACAGGACATGGCCTTTTTCGGTGTGCTTAGCTTGCCACCAATCAATTTGTTGTTTCTTGAATGACCTCGGAATGCTACTTTTGAACATCTTTGCTTCTTGCTTTATATACATGGCGAGGAAAAAATATTTTAGCAAATGGCCAAGGCTTCAATACTTTATTTCAACTTTCAATGGAGGGGAGTCCCCAATTTACGTTGTAGCATGCACGATTTCTCCTTCCACGGCTTGCTTTAGTGCTTTCAGTTTCTCTTCTTGCCATACTTTCGTTTTACTATCCAAATAAATGGATTGGAGGGAAGGGAAAGTTGATCTTTTTCTGTTCATCTCTATGCTGTTTTTCTTCATCCTTGTGAGAAAACAGTCATTGCATGTTGCTTTTTGCTTATCCCATTAAGCCGATTGAAATCATTGAAGTTCTCAACCGTGATTGCTAGGAAACCTTTGCATCTTCACCTTGCATATATTAACTTTGTTGGGGTTTATTTGATCTTTTTGTTGGATTTGGAATTTTCAAGAAACTTTACATCTTCACATTACCTATTAAGTTTCATATTAGGCAACACACAATTTCCTTTGTGTCAACAGAATGTCTTTGGCATTTTGCAGGAGATCATGGATCTATCGGTTAACACCCAATGATGTGGTTTTGGGCTTGATCATAGCCAATGTTGCTGTTTTTCTGTTATGGCATGTTGCAGATAGAAGTTTTATGATTAAGAACTTTATGGTGGGTCCCCAGTTTTATTCAATCCATATTACTGGCTTATATAACGTAGCCTAAATTTGATCTTTGTAAGGGACAAGCCCTCTTGGTAGTGCTACTTTCATGAAATGTAGATCTAATAAAAAATGTGCGTTTAGACTAACAACTTGAGAATATTCTATATTTGTAGGTTGCCTGAGATTGTTGGAGTCAAATTGATAACAGTCCATGTGTAGTTGTGCATCCTTTATGATTTGAACCCCATTAAAATTTCAAATTTATCTGAATCATTTGATGTGCTTCATGCAGATTTCTCTGGACAACGTCAAAAGTGGACATATTCATACTCTCATTACTTCTGCATTCAGTCATATTGATGCCAAGCACATCATATCTAATATGATTGGACTTTACTTCTTTGGAACAAATGTATGAACACTTGCCTTTGAATGTGGTTACAAGTTGCTTTGGCTCTCTCAAACTTCTTGGGCTGGCTTGGTATCTATTGAAACCTCTTGCAGTTGGAAAATGTGTGCAGATTAGCAGTTGACCTGCCAACATTTGAAATTTCCATGCATTCTTGTTTGGGGTTTCTTGTGTCATTGATCACACCCTATTTTCTCATATAATTTCACAATGTTTCACCAGTTATGGGTATCATTTCAACACACAACTGTGGTAGAAATTTCTGTAGATATTGTTGGATGATGAAATTTAGTAAGTGATAACACTTCTGTGTAATACAAGGGATCACAATGTACTCTAAAATTCCCTTTGAGATATGAAAAGCAAACCACATCTTTATTATTATTAAATAATAGAAACCTGGCATGATATGAATATCTTCTCCTTTTTGCAATTTTCTTCTGTGATTTCAGTGAATTGTTTTCATATTGCACTTGAGGGAGATTAGTTTTGCAACTGAGAAAGAAATTGCATTAGTCTGTTTGCACGGAAACTGACTCAACTCAAAATCCGTGCAAAGAAGGCCTTTTGGAAAGTCTTTGAAATGATGCCATGTTATTTTTGGTCATCATGTGATGTCTGTATGCTACTCTGCTGACGTGTGCAAAATTACACAATTCTGGTGTTGTGCAAGGGGTTTGTAGTGACCTTTATAGTATCATGTTATCTGATTTTTGCTTCTAATTCTTTTTGTGCGCGCGTGCACGCATGGGCACTCCAGATAGCAAGGAATTTTGGACCTGAATATCTACTAAAGTTGTATCTAGCTGGGGCAATTGGCGGTTCAGTGGTATACTTGGTGCACCATGCCTTGCTGGCCATATGGTCAGAGGTACAGCTTTATTTTTAACAACAATTCTATTTTGCTCATTTGCGGAAGCAAGTATAGAAATGGATTGATTAGTATATAAAAATGCTTGATGCAGTACTGAGCAGTTATAAAAGTTTGACATTTTTCTTAGTGATTTCAAATTAAATGAGTAATGAATGTTGTGCCAGTAGAGGTATGACAATTCTAGTCAACAAAGGTAATAACAAATTTTTTTTTTCAAACATCCTAGAACTTACATAATAACTTGTTTGATGCACCTTACTTGAGGAAGTAAACAAGTTTAACATTTTTAGCAAACCGTAAAACTTTGCTGCTGTGCTCACTCGTGCCATTTACAGAAACAAGGAATGTGGGCCAGGCAACCTTCAAAGACTCCAGGATTGGTATGCTTCTGGCAACTCTTTTACATGAAGCTCCTTTCCTCCAAATTTGCCTTTCATCTCATCTCGTAGAATGTTGTGAGCACATAAATTCTGGCTCATTGGCTATTTGTTCTGATATTTTATTCATTTTAAGCAATGCAGCCAGTATATATCTGAAATCTAAGTACTATATCCTTATAAAAAATGCTTGATGTCAACCCTGGTCTCTATTTCAGTTCCTATAGATGCATTGTTTTTGAAATTGTTTCTTGCCATAAAATGATGTTTATCGGCTAGAGTTGTTAATAATGGCTTGTATCAATATTTTGGCTCGAAATTGCTTGACTTCTGACTATGCTTGTGCCAATTAGGGGGCCAGTGGTGCTGTCAATGCAATAATGTTGCTTGATATATTCCTGAATCCAAGAGCTACATTGTACTTCGACTTTATCATACCGGTTCCTGCCATTTTATTAGTAAGTATCCCATACCGAAGCATTTGATTGTTTGAAATTCTATTTTGCAAATGCAAATATTGTTCTGGTTAATTTGTATTCCAGGGAATCTTCTTGATTGGAAAAGATGCGTTGAGGATAATAGAGGTATGTTGATCTTCTTCCAGGACTTTATGTTGCCTTCCTTTCAGAAACAATTTCCATCTCTCTCTCTCTGTGCCATTGGGAGCAACTGAATCCTAAGTAATACAACTGTTATCTCACCATGACTGGTGCCAACTTGTTTTACAGGGTGATAGTAACATCTCAGGATCGGCTCATTTGGGGGGGGCTGCAGTTGCTGCTATAACATGGGCTCGAATTAGGAAAGGACGTTTCTGAGTTAACTTCAGATTCACCTTCTGTTCATTGGTAGTCACCAATTACTTGATAGAAATACCGTCTTTTTGGTTCCCAATCCCAACGATTCGATAGAGGGCTAAAGTTCTTAACCAAAGGTTGCCTGGGTTTGAACTCCAGATCATCCATGGTAGTGATAGATTTACAGAGTTAAAATTCTTGGTTTGAACTCTTAGACCCTTTATGGTAAGACTTCATCTCTGGCATGGGTGTCCATCTAAACAATACGCGTGCAGCCGGAGATGGAGGCTGTGGGGATTTTGGTTGAAGACGGATGATCTTGAATTTGCGTAGCTTGTCGAACCCTTTCAAGAGATGTTCTTACAATCCTTGTTAATTAAAGGAAAAAGAAGGAATAATAATAATAAAAGCAGACCATGCAAGCCATAATTTACACCACGAGCACAATTTGTGTTTTCTTGTTTTTTTGAAGGAACAACGCAAACAAATGTCTCTTGTCCACCAATGATTTCAACCAGATGTCTCTTGTGTGAAGTAAAATGTGATTATTTTCTCTTGGCAAATGTTAATTGTGTTTTGTTTTAAAAGCACTATTACATTGTAGTAATAAATAAATAAATAATATATATATATAGATAGATAGATAGATAGATTAACAGATAGAAAATGAGGTTAAGAAAATAATTGTTGAAGGATTGGGGACCAAAATAAAAGGTAGCGAGTATTTCCTTTCCAAATTAAACAGTACTTCAATCTTCTTTAGTTTCTAATTAAAGTTTTTAATTTGTCATTTGCTGGATGATTTTCTTTTTGACCAAGTTTATGTCGTGATTAATTGTGAATGGCACGTAATCTTGTCAGAGATATGCTGAGGACGTAGCTTGGCATCTCGATTCTCATTTGCACTGTCTCTCACCTTACTGACAAATCGCTTTGTCCATGACTCCATTTCTGACACCCAACGGAGCTTAGGAAAGCCCAAACTCAAAAGTTCAGTTCAGCAGCGGCGTTGCGTGCAAGTACATTACGACATGTCCAAGCAATTGGCCATTTCTCATCCAATCTGAGGTCCTGTCGGGTCAAGCTTACTTTTTAATTAATAAGCTGCATTTGGCAGTACAACCTAACCAATTTTCCAGCCAATTGTCCATCGCCAGGCTAGAGGTCTATCGGCCCCCTGGGGGGCTTTAAGACAGCATTTCTTTCCCACTTCCCATGAACAGCTAAACTTTGGAGTGTTGCCGTCTTAATTGTCATTCCTCATCGTCCTACTTATGTCTTCCTTACTTGCCTGCTGCTGCTATGGAATCGACGCCGGCTGCAAAGAAATCATATCTGTAAGGAAGGAACAAATTCCCCCGTTGTCTCTCTTTCATATTCCATTTTAGTTTTTTTTTTTTAATAATAAAATTAAAAAATTAAGTACACCGCAAAATATTAATTATCGCTTTATTCAGATGTTAATTTTAAATTAATAATAATATTAAATATTACAAAGTAAATATTTTAAATTTTTTTATAATATTTAGTACTAGTTAAAGTTTAAAAATACTTGTATTAGGTGTTAAGGACCAATTCAATAAAAGATGATGAATTATATGAAATGATAACATGATAAAAAGAAATAGTTCATATCAATGATAAGTTAATTGTACTTAATTAATATTAAGCATTAAAAAATAAATACATATTTCTATCCAACACTGATATAAACTACATTTTACACACAAAAATAAATAAACTACATATTTTATGAATTATATTTTTGTGTCGTGTTTTGTGTGTGTGTATTAAGTTTAATATCATGATTATAAAAAATATTAGGTAAATATACTATTAGGTGAATATAATTAAAGACATGAATGGCATTTATTATTATATAAATAATATTTAATAACATGTAATAAAATTAAATTTTTATATGAAATTTAATATTTTGTAGTGAGGTCTTCTGTGTGTGTGTGTGTGTGTGTTATTTAAGTGTATTTCTATGCATATATATTGAATAAATATAACAAAAACATGCGATTGGATTCAAATTAAACCTAAATCCAAATTCCCAAGTGACAGTTTTTAACCTTTGCAATATACTGTATGCATTTACAATGCATATGCATAAGCAAATATATAGTCCCTTGGGAGCACCTGATGATGTGTTTCATATCGACCGTCCGATGTGTGCCACGTACTCACAGGCCCTTCTGTTCCCAAGCCCATCACATACTGGACCCCTCTCTCTCTCATACATCATCACTTCTCTTTTTTTTATCTCTACTCAGCGCTCCCAAATGGAGCCTGTTCAGGCCTTTCCTTTAATTTTGGCTTTGAGATGAGATTTGGATTGAGGATTTAACAAACATGAAATAATCCCATCCTAAAAGATAGAGAACAGAACAAAATAAAGAGAGAGAGAGAGAGAGAGAGAGAGAGAGAGAGAGAGGAGAAAAAAAAAAACCCAAAAGAGAGAAAATTTCATACTGTCCAATCCCTGGGTGCCCCATATTTGATTCCACAATCTCGAGACAAAAATCTCACTTTCTTGCACTTTCTTAGCCAGTGTCCAGTGAGTGAGGAGGAAAAAAAAAAGGGTATTCCTGAAAAATGAGATGGGAAAGGCTTCACCTTGACCGAACCCACCAACAACAGCAGCAACATAATGTGAATGGGCCAGGTAAGAGGTGGGGACACACCTGCAATTCCATTAAAGGAGGGAGATTTCTCTATGTTTTTGGTGGCTATGGCAGAGATAACTGCCAGACCAACCAAGTTCATGTCTTTGACACCGGTAAATGCTTTTTCAGTTTATTCTCTCTTACATTGAATTGCTGCTCTGTGGTCTTGGCAATTTTGGTGATTGCATTAACGGTTGTGTCTGTACTGAAAGCAAAAAAGTTTTGAACTTTTATTGGAATTCCCTGTTTTGGAACCCACTTGAATTGCTTGTTAGGGTCCCCGTGGGTTTATTTTATGGTGTATTGTCGTTTGGCATTAATTTGTGCGGGTTAAATTTGAATCTGAGGTTGCCTCTCATTTCTGTCTCTCCTTTGTACTTGCTTCTGATTGATGGTTCTGCGTTTATGGTTCAGATTGTCGGTTAACTGATCCAGCTCGGTGGACTACTGTAAAATCTGTGCTCACTGATGTTTCTGTCGAATTCTTGTTTACCCTTAAGTTATGACATCCATGGTCTGCTATGAGACTCGTGTTCAAAGTGTTTGTTTATCAGTTGATTGCCTCCCATCTATTTGTTAATTCACTTGACTGGCAATATTTTTGCCTCTGTTGCACCCGCAACGACAGGCCTCCCAAATTCTGAGTTGCTCTTAACATTTAGTATCCTACTTTCGTAAAAATTGCAGTGTCTACGTCTGTTGAAGTTTTCACCTGCCAAATTGAGTTTACTAGTTATCATGTTACCAATTGGAAGTGTTTGTAGCATTGCATGCTTATGATGCATTTATCTTCTTATGCTGGGTTGTAAGGGTTCCATGGACAATTATTTTCCAATGCTTTTATTACTTGAGGTTAACTCATTATTGTCTTTCAGCCAGCATAGAACATCTTCTGGAGTTTCTTTTCTCCAAAATATGGTATATCCTCTCATGTGCTGGGTTGTTGACATGCAGCTAAGCAGACTTGGAGCCAGCCAGTGATAAAAGGCACACCCCCAACTCCAAGGGATAGCCACAGTTGTACAGCTGTTGGAGACAATCTGTTTGTCTTTGGTGGTACCGATGGAAGGAACCCCCTCAAGGATCTGCATATATTAGATACTTGTGAGCAAAGCCATACTGGTCTCTTTCCCCTTTTGGCTTGACATTGACATGACTAATGGGATGAGATATCAAATTGGTTCTGTTTGGAGCCAGTCATTGTTAAGGATAATATTGATGCATCTTGTTTGTACTGACTATTTGTCATCGCATTGTAGCATCACACACATGGATATCTCCAAGTGTAAGAGGTGATGGACCCGAGGCACGGGAGGGTCATAGCGCAGCCCTCGTGGGGAAACGAGTCTTCATATTTGGGGGCTGTGGAAAGTCTCCTGAGAACAATGTGGAAGTGTACTACAATGACCTCTACATACTGAATACAGGTATCTGTGTGTATATTGCCTCTACATTGGATGTAAATTTATCTAATTAGGACTATTTGCTAAGTGCCTTGCCCACAGCTTACTTTGATCATTTTGATCTTTCTGTAGCATCCAAACCTCCACACTGTGATGAAAAAGTCCATTCTCCCTCTTTGTAGGAAAGAGGAAAGGGATGAGATGGTAAAGGGGTTATGTTGAGTTTTGATGAATTTTTTTGAGGACTTTGGAAGAACAATATTTGTGGATGGCACCATGAAATTTTAGGGCCTTGCATACATTTACGGCTTTTCTGGTCTTTAATTTGCTTGTCAACTGAGGTAGATTGGTGTTATACGCTTTTCCCCACTTTTCTGCAGAGACATTTGTATGGAAGCACACAACAACGTCAGGCACTCCACCTTCTGCACGTGATAGCCATAGTTGCTCATCTTGGAAGAACAATATCATTGTGATCGGTGGCGAAAATGAGCATGATTATTATTTGTCTGATGTGCACATCCTAGATGCAGGTTTTATTCAATCCTCATCCAAAGTTACACACATGCCTACATGAATTGCATGGCTAAACAGTGTGCATGCGTGCGTGTGCACAAACACACACAAATGCTCACATGCTTTTGGCACTTGCACACCCATGTGCAATTTGTGTGTGAGCTGCTGAGGTTTCTTTTCAATGTAAAGTGTAAAGAGTCTTTCATGTGAGAACAGCTTACAACCCAGCCTATAGATGTTTCTGATGTACAATGTACTTTCTTCTGTTTAATGTTCTTTCCTTGTTTAGAAACTCTTGCTTGGAAGGAGCTGAACACCTCAGGACAAAAGTTCATGCCTCGAGCTGGCCATGCTACTGTTGCTTTTGGCAAGAATTTATTTGTCTTTGGCGGGTTTACAGATGCTCAAAATCTGTATGATGACCTCTGTATGCTTGATATTGGTATGTTTATAATCTGGTGTACATTATCTTAAGGCCTTTCCAAAAATTTACTTTTTCATTTCTCTTCACTTTCCTTCAAAAGTTTTAGTATTGCATTTTAAAAATCATTATTCCAGAAGGAACCAATTCTGACTATTTTGATAGAAACAGATTACCAGTAAGATAGAGCTGCATAAAGAGGCAAATGTTTCATTAACTTTATCATGTGACAAATATGAATATTGGTATTCCCTGAAAGTGTCAAGTTCACCATATTCATGCTTGGAGAAGATGTGGTAGCCATTTTGGAAATGGTGAGGAAAAATACCGTGCTGTATGTTTTTTCTCATGGATATAGGATGTGAGGGTTATGAGACCAGTTATGTTGTATTCACAAGGAATTTGTATGTGTGATGTACATGGTGTAGAAGTTGAATCCAACAGCCTCTGTAGTTACTTTTCCACCACAGGGGAATTTAAATTTTGATGTTTCTGATCAATATATTTTTCTAATCATTTGCATGTATGGTTGCTGTAGATACTGGGGTATGGACCAAGGTGATGACTACAGGAGATGGGCCTTCTGCTAGGTTTTCTATGGCTGGTGACTGTTTGGATCCTTTAAAGGGGGGCGTACTTGTGTTTATAGGTGGTTGCAATAAGAGTCTGGAGGCGCTGGATGATATGTACTACTTACACACAGGTCTGCTATAATTGTTTTGGTCTTTCTTTGTTTGCATTTTGTTACGTGGTTCTCAAATTGGATTCCTTGATTCCATAAAAATTTGAATGAATATACAGCTTTGTATTGTTTTGGTAGCCTGATATATTGTCTCATTACAGGGCTTGCAAGTTTACATGATGAGAGGCCTGCAGAAAAGTTATCCTTAAGGAAGCAATTGAAGTTAAAGTGCCAAGAGCAAAATCTTAATTCTTCTTTACATGATAAAGCTTTGATTACAATTGACACAATGACAAGTTATGCCCAGCCAAGTAAGAATTGGATGCTTACATGCCAATACTGTGAAGTTGAAATTTGGTCCTCTTTTATTGTGCTGAACTAACCATATAAGTTGAACTCATGTCATGTCTTGATAGAAAATTTAATTGAGGGTGCCTTTGTACTATTATTTATGCTCACAAATGAATTGACATCATTTAATGTTTTGGTTTTATCACTTGTCTATTTGCAATTTCTACATTTATGTTGGAAATGTATTTCTACATTTATGTTGCATTGAGATTCATGTTGACCTATGTACACAGCTGATTATTTTTTGTTTTTGTTCTGGTCAATAATGTTGCATCAAGTCTATTGATGTTAGGCTGGTGGAGAAGTTGGGCATGTGTGGGTTTAGTGTTAGTTGAGCAGATAGCTTTATATAATTGATGAGAACCCAAGGATTGAAAATAAGAAGATTGCAAAAATAAAGATGAAAAAAGTTGATTTCTTCAAGTGGATTGACCTCCAATGATCACTTCAAGAGGATCAACCTTCAATAAGTTAAAAAGCTTTGAATATAATGCATCACTTGAATTAATATTTGTTGATTGCTTGAATTAAACAATCATACCATGCTAGACATTTATGCTTAGGAAGCTAAATCATCCCTAGTACTACTCCATAAATTATTCCTACTAAATATATAAAATATTAAACAAGATATTAAATAACATAATTGATAATATGAATTATATAATTGTTTGTCCTCAAAACAGGCTTGTTCTTAAGGTTGACTGGTAATAAACTTTCTTAGGTACAATTTTATCCATATGATGTGAAGTGACTGCATTTCCCTCTAAATAATTCCATTAAATTTCTCCCAAAATTTGCAATCACTTAATGCCAAGAACAATATAATAGTCCGCCAAATATGATAAAAAGACATTGTCACACAAAGTGTTTGCCTAGGCATGTTAATTATTTACCATCTACGATCTTTGCACAGAACCTATCACATCTTTATGAAGAAGTGAGTTGCTAGGCAATCTTCTTATCAATAAAATTTTTGGTGCTGTTTGAGATATAATAGCAAGTAAAATTGAATGTACCTCATCCAATATGTCTTAAATACAAGATAATATAGCTTCTAAAGAATTTGATGAATTTTGTGAAGCCATATGCAAAGTGAACTCTTTTTATTTTTGGGGGGGGGGGTGTTTTGTTAATTTTGTGGTGGTAATAGGGATGTGTAATAGATTTGGCTCTAATGCCTGATGATGAGAATCCAAAAATTGAAAATAAGGATTAATTCCAATGATCTTTTATCAGCTAGAAAGCTCTGAATATATCTAATTGCTTAAATTAAAAGTCCATATGGCACTACACATTTATAGGCTTAGGAGCTTGACATAAAGGAAGCAAAATTTATTCGTAATACTATGTAAATTACTCCTACCAAATATATAAAATATCATATAAGATATTAAATTACATAATTGATAATCTCCTAATTAAGGAAATCCTATCAATAATGTACCAATTTAGCTTAAGCTTTTGCTATTGATGCCCATGTAACCCCATCTTAACAGCTATTTTTTTTCCAAGGCTTAAATGTCTGTACTTGTATCAATTTTGGAGCCCTATCCTCTGTGCCGTTAATGAAGTATTCCACGGTTCAATGATAGTTTTTCTTGTTGCTGTGATCTTTATAATTTGGTGTATCTGCCATTTGTGCCTTTTACATGGTTGGAGTGCATACAGCGACACTCCTACTTGCTTAGCACCATTAGTAAATCATCTGCCCTGTGCATTTGGGATTTTTTTTTGCAGATTTAATCTCTTTCAAACTATTATATACTTAATAGGTGGAAAATCACATTTCCTAAAGAGATCCAAGCTGCTTTAACTACTTATATCAGATATAGGTGTTGGTTTCTGGAAAATTCCTCTTTTTGGCTGTTTGAATTAAGGCATTTAGGTGGATCGTGGAATTGTTGTGTGTTTGTCACTCCCAGGGAGTTCATCAGTCCTCAATTGTGCTGACAATGAAAATGGTGCTGAAGTGTTTGATTTGCAAGGAAAAATTGTGTATTAGACTTTTATGTAGCTTCAAAAGTTCTACTTGAAGGTGTTCTTTATCTTTAATGTTTCTTTACCTTTGCTGAAGACTTCATGTAGTGAGTAATGCTTTCAGGCATATTATTGACAATTAATCTTGGTTTGGATGCCAGTTGTGATGGTGTGAGATCTGTCAAAATTACTTGTGCAGCTATGTATAGTAATAATGTGTTGTTGAATACACCAATATTTTTTACACTAAAAACTGTCCAAAGTTGCTAACCGGATGGTAGGACTGCAACCTAGCTGCGGTGTGGACTAAGGGTATGATTCTCTTGTTCTTGGGTGTTGGGAGGGTATGGGTGTATTGAGGCAAATAATTTGCTGTGAAATCTTTTCTGGCCAGAAGGGTTGTGATTAATATTCATCAAAGTGTTCATGTTTTTCTTTGCAGGAGGAGAGAATTTCTTATTGAATCAATTGCAGCTTCATCAGGGAAAGAAGACATTCCTAGCTAAAGTTACAGAAAGTTTACCCCACGGATATACTATTGAAACTGTCATAGATGGCAAGCCTCTACATGGAATATTGTTTGCCAACAAGCCTATCTCTCCTGAGATCTTTAATCACAATAACAGTAGGTGAGAAAATGTAATTTCTCTATGCTCCTTACTTTGCTGTCTTCACTCCAAAGCAATTCTCTTGACAATCATGGTTGGAACTTAGCACTATACGAACATGCCAGGAAGAGAACTGGTGAGGAAATTGGTGTGACGTTGAATGGTGACTACAATGGCAAATCTAAAACTTCAAGAACCATCAGGCAGGCTGTAGCAGACCATGTGAAACCAGGCAGTTTACTCTTGGAAGAGTCTACCTTGCACAAACCCAAGACAGATGCTTCTGCAGCTCCTTGTTCAAAGAATCTAGATGTTTGTCAACCCCATGAGGTCCAACCCTGTTTTCCTCATTGTTATTTTATTGTTAGTTTGTCCCATCATTTTTGAGAAATTATTAGTCTCTTCTTTTAGCTAGAAGTTTGCTTCCACTGGCTTACTGAGTTTGCATAACTTAAAATGGATGCATTGCACTGAATATGGCACTCTTTAATAATGAGAGCTATTATTTTGTTCTGTGTTTGCCTTGCCATTGATAATAACACAGTTTTCTTTATTAAGTCAGGTTGGTCCTTAACATTGTTTCCTTTATTAAGTCCAATTGGTCCTTTTCTCTTACATTTTTACCCCACTATTGTTAGGACCGGACTGAACTGGCTGGTTCCATTGGGAAAACCAAGAACCAGACCAGTTACTCCTCAGAAGCCAGTTATGATCAAAACTGGCCAGTCAACTGCAAACCAGTGAACTGGTGCCAGTTTATTTGGTTCAACTTTTATGCTACATGACACTCAAAGAATGGCCAGCTGGGTGGTTGAGTGTTGATAAAATGGGGGGAAAATCTTTGCTCCTTGTGGAAGTTGAACCCTGCATTCAATCTCAAAATGGTGGGAAACATTCTTTGTGTTAAATTGGGTTCATTACTTTATATAATCTACTAATTTACATTACAATTTATCTATATGACTAAAGTATTTATACAATAAGGATAATGTAAAGAAATAGATTAGGTTATTGTGATAATAATTTCTGATAAGAAGAAATGATAGATATAAAAAGTTGAAGTACAAATTATAATTTAGTTGTGTTTTCTAAGCTATGCTATGAGTTACACACACATATATTATGTTTTCTGCTCTTTTTTTTTTTTAATGAAAATCATGGACCATATAATTTGGATAATTGTTTTACCTCATGCGTACATTAAATTATTTAAAAACAAAGGTATATAAATCACAATGTAGTTTGTGTTTAATTTTTTGACGGAAATTATTTGCACCTATTAATTTATTAACTTAATTAATTGTTTAATCTTACCTTAAATTAAGTTGTACATCACATATGCTTGAATCTATCAAATGTAACACATTAATATTTTATATATAATGTGTAAATATGTTATATATACATGTATTAATTATTAAATACCAGTCTAACCTCTGGTTAACTAGTTGAATCAGTTAACTCTTGATCTGACTTTTCTGGTTCAATGACTAGCTTGGTTCTGACAGCATTGGTTTTTCCACCTTCTGCAATCAACTTTTCTCTTTATCTTCAATTGCATCAGAAAATTCTTGGTGCCTTTGTCTGGTATAATATGCTATCTTGCTTTTATTTTATTGAGGTGTGTTTTAGCAACCTATAACATCTTCCATTGCAAATGCTATCCATGGATTGCTGTAGTAAGACTCTAGTAGAGTGACCTGGCCACTATATTTGTAGTTGGTTGCTTTTTTGTGGCACCTCATTTGACTTAAAAATTATTGACTTTGTACAAACTTCTAGCATCAGATAATCACGAGCAGAAGAGTGTTCCCTTTATAGGACAGTTTAGGGAATGATGGATACAAAACTAGGGCATAGGAGCAGGTTTGCATCAATTAGCATCTTGGAAGTGAACTCGATGCCATAAGTCCCAGCATTCAGTTGAAAGAAATAGCGTCTACTGATCTTGTTATATAGAGTCACTTCAAAGGATTAATAAATGGCTGCTTCTGGATGATTGGACTGGTCTGATGGGAATTGGCTGATCATTGTGATTTTGGATTTGTTGCAGGTTCCTGCAAACATTGAACCATCTGTGGCTACTTCCTTGAATTTAAATGATGATATAAAAAATGACGTGCAGATGTCTGATGGTGAATGGCAGAAAGAAAATTCTCATACAGCCAAGGACTCTGCAAGATCACCCCTAAACCAAGGTACGAATCTGTGATACACAATAGTTTATGGCCAAAAAGGTGTTCAAAGCAATGCTATTGAGGCAACCCCTAAACAAGTTCATTGTATCTTTGGGTGGAGTAAAGCTTGGAAAGCTGAGAAAGTTGGTCCAAGTGGCCATAAGCAAATAAAAACACCAATCTTCACTAAGTTGGGGAAGATCTTGTATGTTAACTCCATATGATCTGACACTATCAACAATGGATCTCCCTTCCTGGAATGTTTTGTCTGCTTTTTTGAGGTTTTTTCACATGGCTGATTTGCGTGGACAGATGGTAGGACCCCAACCGCTGAAGTCCTGGATAATCCGGTGAAATCAATTTGATGATGGGGGAACCATTAACCCTTTCGCTTGACTTGATAGAAACTGCCTGCTTGTACATCCCTGACTTCAAGGCAGTCATAGATGCCTTTTACTGGAGATATACAGAATCTACTCTCAAACGGGTGTGATGAGCAATTCACGAGTGCCTTTTTCGTTTTGCAACTGCTTCAGATGCAAATCCTACGTGCAATGAGGTGGAAAAGAGAGATTGGTTATCAGAAGTTCGTGACTCTCGGGGCCTGCCCTTTTGTCCTCGTAGCAAAAAGGCCATCATATCATTTTGAGCAAAACGTAGCCGGTGCTGATCTTAGTTCACTTGTTGAAAGATTACAATTTTAATGATTTTGTAGCCAACTTGTTAGTTACCGGATGCTCAAATTATGACTTTCTCAGTAGATGCTTCGTAATTTAGCTCTCACAATGCGTCATGTTATGTTATTTTTCGCTTTGAAGCTGCAGGGAAAGGAAAAAGATTTGCGTTGTTTATTTGGTGGCACGATGGAGAGACGAATATTGGTCTAATTGTCTTTAGATTGGATAATATGGTTTTGCAAGCTTCTTAATTGTGTTATTCTTGAAAGGTGATTGTTGACAACAAGATCATTACGACAACTAGTTTTATGATCATTGGAACTAAAATAAGTTTCAAAGATGCATTTAAGACTCCCATAAAACAAAAGGATGCATTTCATGATCGCTGAGATAAAGGGTGATCTCTGAAAGAGAGGAAAAGGAAACAGAAAGCCTCAATTGTCATAAAGTCACTAGATGGAAGCATCAAACAGGAAAGCAGAAATCTCTTTATGAAAAAAAATAAAAGTTGAAAAAAAAAAAAAGAACAGAGAGGGAGGGAGAGAGAGAGATCAGAACATGTTTTGACAATTTTCAAAGATTTTGGCTATTGTAAGAAGATCTGAAATGATTGTTGTTGATAAATTTTTAAAATGAGAAACACAGAATGGCAAAATATGCGGAAATTTCTTGTGGTTTAAAAACAATTTCACAGTTCTCTCTCTCTCTCTCTCTCTCTCTGTTTTTCTTTTCTTAATGGTTTCACTTTGATGCTAAAGATTCTCTTACTTTCTATTTTTTTTTTTTTTTTTCCAACCATTTCCCTTCTTTTAGATACTTTTAAAATTCAATAGAACACACGTTTAGGTTTAGGTTTAGGTTTTAATGAAAAAGAAAATCAACACGCCAATTTTGAATTTTAAAAATTATAGAATACTAGAAATTCATATATTAAAACTAGATTAATTTTTAAGTGAACTGAACAGTTATTAGAGAAAAAAAAAAAAGGACTTGGGAAAATTAAAATAAACCACACATTAAATAAAAAAAAACTTTAAATCAGAAAAATGAATAACTCTAATCTATGCATTTTGTTCAAAATGAAAAAGGGAAAAGGAAAAATCTTTTCTTTACTCTCAAAATTAGGTAACCAGAAACGTAAGAAATGAAAACCCAACAGAGACGGACGGACGGACGGACGGACGGACAGATTGTGAAGGTGACAAAATAAAAACCTTAATTTCTGTAAATTTTTGACAAATTCTGCAAAAACAATACTAGTAAGAGAAGAGAGAATTGGATTGAAATTGAATTCCAAGTCGCTTGGAAACGCAGGTGCTTGCTCTCGTTCGCTTCTTTTTGGTTTTGCCTTGTTTGTTGTTCCAAGGTAAGTCCGTAATCCTTTTTCTTTTCTTTTCTTTTTTTGTGTTTTTTTTTTTTAACCCGACCCTATGCCAAAGGCGACATTGGAGGTTGCTTTTCGGTCTCGATTCCCATGTATTATTCTTTGATTGCAGGGTCGGTTCAGTTTTAGTGAAACTTCTTGTTGGGTTTACCAAAATTGAATTTCTTATATATTTTGTAAGCGGCTTGTTGATTTTCAATGCCAGTTTCGAGATTGATTCCGATCAGGCGTGGTCTGGCCGAAGCTTGAGTGAAGACTTCATTGAAAAATGCTTTGAGCTGTAAAGGGCTTTGGCTGTGTGTGTGTGTGTATATATATATATATATATAAATTTAAGTTGCTGGATCCGAGATGGATGGTCAAGGGAGTTATGGTCCTCAGTTCAGTCGAGATCCTCGGGCGGTTATGCGGAATTCATACTTGCAGCATTCCCCTTGTATTCCCAGTAATCTCCAGCAAGGCCTTTTGCCCGCGCTGCCTCATCTTAGTCTTCCACCTCCTCCTTCTCGTCCGGGGTTGCCAGTTTATCGGCATGGTCCTCTGGCTTTGCGTCCTGAGCTTCAGCAAGTTCCACATGGTGGGATAACCAATGCCAGTCAGTCTTTGCCTGAGCCACACTCAGCGGTCCATGGAAATGCTCTATCCGAGGCGCAACTGCCTTCTAGAGGTGTGCTACCTCTATCTTCACAAAGTCAAGCATCAAACAGAGCACCAATTCATCACCCACCACAGCAGCTGGGAAATGTGGATGGTCTTGGCCATATTGCACCTCCCACTGGACCCCGTCTTACTTCTAGACTAACTTATGATCCATATGGGAGTTCTCTACATTCTACCCTTGGAAACTTTCAAATGTCTTCAATGGGTCCCGTGCCACCAGCTTTGGAGATTGAGCCTTCAGTGCAACATAATCATTTGATGGTTGTGGCTGGGTCCCAATCACCTGTAGATTCTGATATGGAGATGGAAGGTATTATATGCTTAAGAATTTAATTGCCTTCATATATCATTCTTTTGCTAATAGCCCAAGCCTTCCTGTAGTAGGAACATTTGGTACATGTCTCTCTCAGTTGTCTCTTCGGAGCCTTCAACTCTTGGGAAACTTCTTATGTATAACATTGTAATTCAGGACATTAAGAGAAGAGTGGTGGGGACAAAGAGAGAGTTTTTATGCTTGAAAGTTATTGTTTTTTCCTTCATCTACCTCTAGCATGAAAGTCATGTGCAACAAGAACAGAAATTACTCCTCTTAGAAATTAGCAGTCTTTATCAGGTAATAAAAAATAAGAGAGAGAGATAAGAAAGAAAGAAGGAAGAAAAAGGAAGAGAACAATAGCAAATACTACTCTGGATTAAAGTATAGTTTTAAGATGCGGTGGTTGAATGTTGCAATTTGATCTTGCCTCCTATGTTTATAATACATTATATGTAATGTCATTCATGTACTTGCCAGTAAGCAGCAGTGTAAAACTAGGGGAAATTTTCACAAGCTGATTTAGAAGCTTGTTAAACAGACCATGTGCTCTATGCATAAGTACATCATGCACATACTGATGAAATAAAAATAATACCAACTTTCTTATTCACAATCTATTACTAGTCCTTTTAAAAGTTGCCTAGTGATGTCCTTGCTACACAGTAGGACAAATTTCACACAGCATGAACAGCAAAGGAATTGTTACAAGTTGGTCATCCCACCTCCTGTTCTAGTTTACAGTTAAGTTTGTGCTGTATTTATGTAAGTATGTGGTTCCATCGCCAGGGCAATTGGAATCTTTTATTTGGTGTTTCATGTTTCTTTTTTGGTTTGTTGTTTCAGATGACATAACCACCCAGTCTGACAATGACCTGGCTGTGAATCAGCCTGCAGAACATCCAACTCAAGTTTGCATTGCAACGAGCAGTGAGTTTGATTTGAAAGAGCAACCACAAACCCCACTCAATTTAGCAGAATCTAATGCAGCCACAATTGTTCCATCTGATAGCATGTCATTCTCTAGCTCCTTCAGACTAGCTGAGCAAGGTAATTGCTTTTTTAGTGCATTATAACTTGTTCTTTGCCCTTTCCTGTGGATACTAGGCATTTTTCATTCATTCCCTCTTGTTGTCTTTTTTCTATTTGCTTTAACTTGCTGCTTGCTTTGAGGACATGATTACACATTGTGGATCTTTTTATATGTTTTTAATAGACAATGTGGATCTTTTTATTTGTTTTCAATAAACATTGCCAATCTTTTTATTTAATAGGTTTTAATAAAACCTATTTGATTATTAATTTCATGATTCATGCCATGTTTTTTATAGTTGTAGTTACTTGGGGATGTTTCTTGGAGTTGTGTCTTGTGCATGTCTATTATTCTGTTCACCTTTTCTTTACCCCTTTCATTTTCAGAGAAATCTTATTTTATTGTACTGGAATGACCTGTAGATGTATTGACTATACAATAATGAGATATAAGGGTTGATTTTGATTTCCATAAATAGGGTTAAAACTCTTGTCTGGTCATCAACAATTTACATTTGGAAGTTCAGTTTCCAAAATTCAGAGCTCAGTCATTGATGCAACTGTAGCTACTGAACTTCATTCTACTGCTAACACGGACATCTTGACTAGTAACATTGGCAAAGATGATACTCCATCCAGGGTGTCAGCTACTGCTGATTGTGTCAAGCCTCATAAATATCTTGGTGAAGTTATAAAACTCGGTAGCCCAATCACGCATAAGCAAGACTATGCTTCAGATGACATTGCAGAAAGTGATGAGGAGCCCAGAGAGAAAGGTTTAGTTCCCCAAAATGTCTCATCATTGGCTGTTGTTGGTGCCACAAGTAAGTGCAAGAATTCAGAGCTTAATTTGGATCTGGATACGGGGTCCACCATTCCCAACAAGACAGAAAAAGGGTTTCTTTCTGAATCTAGTACATCACACAGAGAACCCCTAGACTCTCAAAGAGAAGTTACAGAAACTGCCCCTACACATATTGCACAAGTGGCAACTGCTGAACATGATGATGCAAACCATGAAAATAAATTTTCTTTAAGTTATGAAACTTCTCCCAAGGCTTTTGTGAGCAAATATTCCTGTGGAGGTGAATGTTCTTTTAATAATAAGCTCCAGAGGGACAGTGAGGATAAAAACCCAAAATTTGGTCCAAATGCACAGAAAACAGATAAGTTTGGAAGATTGGTTAGAGAAGGTGGCAGTGACAGTGATTCAGATGATTCACTTCATGCTAGAAGGCATAATAAAAGAGGGAAAAGCCAGAGCCGGAGCCATTCACCAGTAGTTAGGAGAAGGATGAGGAGTCCACGGAGGAGAAGAGAAAGGAGGAGCAGATCTCGCAGGTATGCAACAGTATATTACATTTGTTTCTTTGAACATTGTATTTATGCCCTTTGGAAAATAAAAATGATTCTTATGTGAGAAATTCAGAAATTCTGAGTTCTTGTTACAGCTGGTCTCCCCAAAATCGAAGAAGTAGGAGTAGGTCTCCCAGAACTCGAAGAAGAAGGAGCAGGTCTCCCTTTTTTAGGCGTGCAGGCCAGTTGAGTGGTGGCAATATAGCACGGGACAGAGTTCAGATGGCTGAGTGTTTTGATTTTCTTCAAGGCAGGTGCTATCGCGGGTCATCATGTCGCTATTGGCACCATGATGTGGAGAGATATGAAGGATCAAGGCACCATAGGGGTAAGCAGCAGCATTTGCAACTTCCTTTTTCCAAGAATTCTAGTGCTCATGAAGAGATCAAGAAAATTTCGCGTAGTGTATCAAATAATGACCAAAAGTCCGTGACTAAGGGAATGCAGCCTGTCCATGGTATGACTGCTAGCAGCATAGGTACCACAAAAGACGGTGATAATGCTTGCAAAAGAAAAGGCTATGTTAATGATGCACTGCAACATGTTTTCAATGAAGGTGGTTATTTGGTTGATTCTGGCATAAATAAATTTACCACTTCAAGGGATTTCACTTCTGAAGTGCTGGAAACAAAAGTAATTCAAGAAAGAACTGGAGATTGTACTGCTTTGGATGGTAAGAATTATCTAGGGCTGATGGAATCCAGCCAGAAACTGGTGGCTGCAAAAACTGTATCTGATACTGTTATCTCGAAGTCATGCAGTGAAGCTTCGCGGGAGATATTTTCTTTAAAGGATTCTGCAATACAGCAGCCACAGTCAGATCTTTCAGTTCCAGTTCTTGAAGATGCTGAAAACCCTTTTCAACTAACTGCTGATTCTTGTATGTTAAATTCATCAGCAGATAAGATATCTAGAACTATTCAGAAGATGTTCTCTGCAAGTGATATGGTCCAAAGTATGGCAGCTTCTGTACATAATCCTTTTCAGCTGCCTGCTTGTGATTCCTCTTCCCCTCTAGCAGAAAGTGTGAATACTGCACACAAAACACATTCAACAAGGCATCATAACTTGATGCCACCAGTAGCAGCATTTCAATCTCTACCAGCTTCCACAGAAAGTTGTCCTTCTTACATGTTGCCCAATCAAAACACTCTTTTTGCCAGGGCACCAAATTCCTCTTGCACTTTCTTGCCAACACAGTCACCTGTATTGCCGTCACATGACCAAAACACAAATGCAGGAACTGCACCGGTAGTGGCTTCCTTACCTTCTAGGATTGACTTTAGCTCTCAGAAGCATCCAAGTCCCTACTCGAATGAATTGCCGGGTCATTCCCAGGTTCATGATTTCCAGAGGCAACTCCACCCTTCAGAACTGGAGTCTCATCAACCAATGTTGCATGGTGAAGATGTTAGTTTTAAGCCTTTACCTAGATGCAACCCATTCACTCAACAATCAGGATTTCCTAGTCTTTTAAGGGAAGATCAGTCAACAAAGATTCCACTGCAGGGTTTGGGCTCTTTGGACTCTACGCAGGGCAGCAGTTATGGTCGACCTATACCGTTTTTGCAGGAATCACCTGCAATAAAGTTGCAACCATTTCCTGGTAACGGTTGTTCCCCTGGTGAGATGTTAAAGTCATCTTCTCAGAATCATCGATACTTGCAGCAACCACCATATTTTTTGCACCAGCCTCTATCTGATAGTGCTGATGGTCTGCCTGCGAGAATTACTTCATCTAGATATCCACCAGATTTATTGGATAGAAATCAGCCTTCTCAGCCACCTGATCTTGGCACCTCTGGAGTCTCAACTCACTATAATCCATATGCATCTACATTTGAGCACCCAATCAACTCCAGATTTGGTTCTGACATTTCCAGGCCCGAAAAGGTTTCATCTCACAAGTGTGATCCCACTCCAAATTTGGGTTGTGCTTCAATCGATGGACAAGATGTTGCCAGTGTTGGATCAAGAAGGGCAACATCATCCTCAGATTCTCTGAAGGTTATTGGTCAGATTCCTAGGTCAGGGGGTGACCAGTATGATCCGCTTTTTGACAGCATTGAGCCATCTTTGAACTCATATAAAAAATTTGATCATGCTCAGGAATGGGAACCAAACAATGACTCTGACAGCATGTTGAGGATTAGTGGCTCAAACAGGCCTCCAGATGTCGAAGAAACCAACAAGAAAGAGGTTGGAGGCATCAATCTTGCTACTTCTCTTGATAATGAGGAATGTGGAGAGACAACAGATGCAGAAGTTGGTAACATTGAGAAAGCAAGCCAGGGTAATCTTAATACCACAGCAAACATTGATACGGTTGAGATGGAAATTGACCAAATTCAATCCCCAGTGAAGAGCAAGAGGAGCAAGGAATCTAGATCATTGAAGCTTTTCAAGGCTTGCCTTGCAGAGTTTGTGAAGGAGGTTTTGAAGCCATCATGGCAGCAGGGTAACATGAGCAAGGAAGCTTTTAAGACTGTCGTGAAGAAGACTGTGGATAAGGTGTCAGAAGCAATGAAAAGCCACCACATACCAAAGTCTAAAGCGAAGATAAATCAGTACATTGACTCATCACAGCTGAAATTAACAAAACTTGTGATGGTACGTCCTCGTTTTATTCCTTCTGTTTCGAAATTGGATGAAAACCTGATCTATTAAAGAATTTTGCTCTAACAGTACACTCCACCCTAAATGCCTATGATACTGGACATTTTTCTACTCTGGACTGTAGGCCTCTTATGATATAGAATGCCCTTTTTATCCTGTAGGAGAGATTTTGAGATCTGGCATTTTATATATTTTGGAACCCTTCCTCCAACAAAGAAATGATCCATCTTGAGAAGTCACAGGTTTAGCATATCGGATTAAATACACACACAAATTGTTCTATTTAAGGTTATTAACATACAACAGATGCTGTAAAGTGGGTGAAGATTGTTTACTAAGAGTATATGCTTTCAAACATGAATGGAACTTGTCCGTCATTAGTAGACAAAATGTGTAGGACTTGTAAATGAGTTGAACTTCTTTTTTTTCCCTTGCATTGGTTGATTGGTATGTAACTTGATTTTATATGATGAACAAATTATGTTTGGCCTTTAAGCATCATTATTGTGCAATGTTCAATGCAGGGATATGTTGATAAGTATGCCAAAGGGTAAAAATTGGTATTGATCGCAGTTTGGATTCAAGATTTGATGCTTGCGTATGTCTGTGGCTGTCCTGCCATGGAGTCTTTAGAACTTGATGTGACTGCAGAACAAGTAGCTGGAAATATTCTGCAAATGGCCGTCTATTGCTCGCTATTATGTGTAGTCTATACCTCGTAGCACAGAAACGTATGAAGGATAACCATGGTAATGAAATGGAGGAATGTTTACAGCCTTGGCAAATATCTGAGTAGGCTCTGAAATTGTCTTTGCAATGCACGACCTTGTATATGAATATCTGGGAGCTTTGTTACTCTGATAAATAGACAGTATTGCTTTGTAAATTATCTGTTGCTTTTATCATGGCTTACAACATATGTGAGTTGATATTCACCCTGTAAGCCAGGAGGATGACGCCTACTTAGGAGAGGCTATATAACTCAAAAGTTTGGTTTGAGAAATGGAGATGAAGATGTACTTCTCTGTATACTGCAACACATATGAGTTTTGTATAAACAGCTTTGCCTTCAGGCAGAGCACCAGAAAGTCAGGAACGATCTCTTTACAGTAGAATTTTACTCGAATTCAAATGTATGATAATGGGTTTCGATTACTGGGAAAGTAAGTAGACTCATTCCATAAATAATGGCAGCCTCAATTTTAACAGGGGGTAGTAGTTCCAGGTAGGACAAAGGTCCCAATTTTCTTGAAGCACACAAGCAACGAAGCACATCTTCCTCTCCTTTTAACAGTTACCCTCGTTATTAACCATGATGGCGACAGTGGTGACAAGCTTTCAATTATCTGTTCAACCCAGGCCAGAAGCTATGAGCAACTCTTGGGAGCTCCAGGACCTAATGGAGTAGGACCCGTGGGATGTGGCTGAGTTAAAATGATGGTAAGTAAAAGTATTGTTGGGATTGGTTATTAAGAAACCCTAACAGTCGAGTTGTACATGGATACCGACTAAAACATAAGTGAACATTAGCCAAGAGGTACTAGTCTCTAGTGGGGTGGACATTAAGGGTTTAATGCTTTCATTAAAAAAATTTAATTAGAAAATATAGCTTCAGAAGTGTAACTTTTAGGTCGTTGGGTTAATTTGAAAATATAGCTCTAGCAGGACTTCTCGAGTTTAAATTCTTGATTAATGCTCATGGGTTAATTCTCCTAGATTTCCTTGGTCACGACATAGATCATTTATCTTTGGTCAGACTGAAAAGGTAGATTAGTCGAGATGCACACAAGTTGATTTGAACATCACCTAATGTAACTTCAAGAGTGAGAAATGAGAGGATGTGAATTGTTAAAGCGATTAAAATATAGCAGTACCAACCGGATTCTGTTTATGTTTACACTTCCCCCTTTTTTGATCCAACTCATCCGACCATCCCCCTCCTCATTTTGTTTAGTCGAATGGGGGAAGAGGGAAATTTAGCGTAAGTAAGGCTAAGGTTCATTGTTTGCTAATTCTTGTTTACCATCTATGTTTTACGTTGAACATCTATTAGAATCTAAAGACACTTGACCAATATGCAAACATGGATAAGCTGCAATGGTGGAGGACAAAGGTGGGTGTCTCATGAAAACAATAAATGCTTTGCCTCATCATCCTGCTCGTTGTCACCATCATCTCCTTGAAGAAGGCAGTTGGTATTTGACTATTTATGAGCTTCTTTTTGTGAACCAACTAAATTGATTTTAAAATATTTAAAAGAGTTTTTTTAAGGAAGATCCTGCTCATCAACTTATTGCATTGATATAGCAAGAAGTAGAAACTAAAAAATGTGGAGGACCCATGTGCCCTAACTTATTTTATAGGGCAGTTGAGATCATGCCCTTGTGGTGAAATTACATATGCTTCTATCGCCCACTCTATACTTCATCCTGGGGCCCGGAAATATCTTAAACAGTGGTCCCCCTGGCGAGGCTTTAAGGTCTAGTAGACACCGCTGGGAGAAGTCCATAAAATCCAATTGAGTAAGAATAAAATCTAATTAAGCCAACGGGTGAAAATTTCAAAACGCGTTGAGGTTATCGATATTTCAAGACGTTCAAACTATTGTTCGCCATTTAAAAATGATTAGTTGAAAAAGGACACTTGATGGATCCGATCCCACCTTGTCTCTGATAATTCTCTTCTTATTGATGTGCCAAATGTCCCATGATTATTTTTGGTAGAGATAAATCTGTGATATGGTGAGCCAAAGAATGACAACAGGAGGACGAATGAGTAATGTTGCTTGGAACATGGGTTTAGAGTGATTGAGATAGGTTTGGTGCTGTTTGCCCAGATGGGTTTCGTAAATGTTGGCTTGTTAACTTCTTTATGCATGTGGGACATCCTAATCAAATCGAACCTTCTCCATCTGTCCCATTATTATCACCTTCCCAAAGTTGTCGTGGATTGAAGGCTGCATTTGTTTGACGTTTATAGAATTATGCGTCCATGTGCAGGCACACAATATATGCAATATTGTATGCACTTTGTGTGTGTGTGTGTGTGTGTGTGTGTGACTTCATTAATTATCATTAAGGCTTACAATGAAACCCATCAGGACTTGAGCAAGCCATAACTCTAATTGTTTGTCATCCTCCCATTGAACCATAATAACTAACCATCACGAATCAATTTGCATCTTTATTTTAAATTTGAAATTCTATCTCGCCATTTGGCACTTTGAGTTGAGCTCCTATCTCCCCTTAGTCAAGTGTTCTCTAAAATTGTTTTAGTAAAACAGATTTTGAAAATGAACCATGCACTATTAGCTTTTGGTTGAACAGTCCTTAGGCACGTGCACACATTATTTTGAGGGAGAGAGAGAGATGGAGGCAACGCATATATTATTGTGACAAGAGCACAATGATGGTGGCCCGCTATTATTGTTATATCTGAAGTCATGTAAAATGTAGTGGTAACCTTTGCTATTTTGCGAGGACAGCACACAATAAGCTAAAAATGCAATGTTAGAAACTCCATCAGGGGTTTCTCAACTGTACCAGCATGTCCTTCCAGCAAGTTTGACAATTTTTTTGTCCAAAAAAAAAAAAAGATCTAATGATGTCTTGACTAGATTTAGTAATTTGAACACCATCAGTAGCAGAGGAGGCCTTAATTATTAGCATCCATCATTGTGGCCAGCATGTAGTTGCCAATGTGCATACGATATCAATAATGTTTAATATAATCCAACTGCTTCAATTTACTATACAAGCTTTGATGAGGTAACAGTCATAGAAAAAAAAGAAGAAGAAGAATTAGAGAACAAAAACCAAGACTTCTATCGTTACAGCCATTAATTTTGACTTATCAATATTGCTCGTGTAATTTCCTATTCTCTTATAATACACCTTCATTGCAATAAAATATCTTAGACTGTCAAGCATAAATACATCCTCTTGATCTTTACATGGAATAGTGTAGTAATCCGAATTATTTTATAGTACATATAGTGTAATTTTTCTTGACAGGACTATAAAATTACCCCTGTAGACCTCCCCCCCAACAAAAAAAAAAAGATAAAAAAGAAAAAAAGGGAGACTACAGCACCATCCGTGACCTCAAAGTCACAGTAAAGTTGTCTTAGTCCCCATGACAATTTTGTGAATCTTTTATCTGAAGGTTTTTTCAGATCTTCAGCTTTCTTCTTCAAGTTTCGTTGATGAGATATTGTCCTTATGGGGGCTTAAAAACCAAAAAAAAAGAAAAAGCATTCATGTTCATTTGCCAACAAGTGGTCAACGCAAACAAAGAGAGGTCGTGCAGATAATAAATGTAATCTTTTTTTTTTTTTGTGTTATGATAATCGCCGATATGTGCAAGTTGGGCAGTTAACAAATGCATCTCTTTTCGTTCTTTAACCACTGATAACATGTCAGATAACCAAAAACAAAAAGTCAACAACTGGCTAGCATCTCATCGAGGCAAGAGGTCACATGATATGTATGGTAAAAGTATATGAAGGGGAAAAGGGTCAAGAATTTGTAGAAAAATGGGGAAAATGGGAGGGTGGTGGGGGAGGACAAACATGAGAACATATTTATGGATGACTATGAAGGTTAGGAGCTGACAAAGTGTATGAAAGAGGGAACTTGGACTTTGAAGGCAAGAGAGAAATGCTGTTGTTTGTTTTTTTTTTTATTTTTTATTCCTACTATTAACATTCCATTGATCCAATCTCTCTCTCTCTCTGTGACAGAATCACATGCCCATGCAGACAAGCCTAGTCCCACCCACATCCGCGTCTCACATGGATGTGTGATATAGAGCCCAGAGAGGCTATCTGCCTCCACACATGTACACACGGACTCACACACACACACTCTCTCTCTCTCGATGCATCATCAAAAAAAAAAAAAAAAACAAATGCATGCCAGCTTACTTTACTTTCACTAGATTAGTTTACAGAATATGGTATGACAGACTTTCCTATCACTTCTGGCTGTCCTTCCATTTGTTCTCCCAGGGAACACTGGGAAAGAACACAAATAAATTCCGTTCTCTTCTTGGTTCTGGAGAGATTCGTTTGCAGTTCTGCAGTGGTATCAGTATCTTATAGGCTACTGGAGTTGTTAGCTGATTAGCGTTGTGCACATTCTGCATATGCATAATGCAATAAGTGTTGGGTATTGGGGCCTTTCTCTTTATCTTTTAGTTTCTCTTACAAGGCAGTCTGGTTTGTCTTGTGAGACAGAGCATATGTAAGGTATCTTTTAGTTCCACTCGGTGATAAAGATTGATTCTTGGTTTGTTGTTGGATGTATTATTGCAAAAGCTTGAGAATTTAGTGGGAAATCTAAACTGGGCAGTCATGTCTTGGGAGGAGAAATTGTGGGATTGTGATTTTGATTGCTAGAGGACAATTTTGGATGTTGTGGGGCATTAGTAGAAGCCAATAGATCCCTTGTTTTTGAGCTCCAATTACTGCAAATGGCTGGGTTTTTATAAGAGATACTTTGGATGTCCTCCAATATGTCTGCAAAAGGAATTTGTTTACTTTGTTTATGGAAATGCAATAATTGGATTCGCATGTACATGGAATGTGCTTTCTTCTCATTTGGTTTGTAGCTTTGATGACATGCTTGAGGGAGAAAAAACAGTAAAGTGAGCTAGCAAAGAGAAAACCACAAATCGAGCTCAAATCTCTTGAGCCATAGATTGGAGTTTTGACTATAAAGATTTCTTGATTTGGTCAAGCATAGAATTGCTTTTACATCTAATTCAGCACATGTTGAAGAGATTCAAACTCAGATTCTTAAATCTAATTGCTCTTGCATCCCTGTCTGTTCTGGATAGAAAGTGAATTAAATTTTTAGAAATTGCAAGTGTTGAATTCAACTAATAGAATTGGAAGGAAAGATGGCTGCAAAGCTTTTACATTCTCTATCAGATGATAATCCAGATTTGCAAAAGCAAATAGGATGCATGGCAGGGATTTTTCAACTCTTTGATCGCCAAAATGTCCTCACCAGTAGGCGACTTAGCCAAAGGAGGCTTCCTCCTGGTAATTCTAGTATATGGCTATTGTTTATTTTTCGGTTGATTCCTATTATGTATTGGGTTTTCACACTTTATTGATTGATTATTCCCAAGGTCAAAGTCCCTTTGTTAGGAGTAACTACCGCTGATATTTCATCTGCTATTGGAAACAATTTAGACATTTATCCTCTTGAAAAAGAGAACTCTCTTTTGGATGGTAATCTCCCAAAATTGTACTCAATGTATGATCTCCATCAACTATGCTTTATTTTATTGGCATGCAGATAGTTGAAGATGTATAGCTGTATGTATAAACTTTTACTTTCAGGAGAGTTCTTGAGATATGGCCAATGGTCCAACTCAACTGTCTTTTAGCTGTGTTGATGCTTACTGTCAAAATCCTTGTGGTAGTGGTACTACGACAAGTAAATCAAAAAGTTGTTTATGCAAAGCATTTTTAATTTCTTGATGGGTTTTCTTGAGTAATTGGTGTTTCAAGTACCCAAACCATAGCTGAAGTCATCTAATTTCATGTTCCCAATGAAAAGGTAGGATAATTGACAGTTAACTCATTACTAATGCCATTGTTTTGGTTTGCTTGGGCACTAACTCATCTGTTTATAATTGTTGTGCTACTGATGCATCACAATTAATGTAGGTGATTTGCACTTCAGCAATGGCAACCCAGAAACCGAAGCTGGTAATGGATACCAAGGACACACAGCAATTGTAAGCATTCTGGAATCTTTTTTCCCTTTCTCCACACCAGTTCTTGGATTTTCATGCCACTAAAATTCCTCAACTGATGCAGACAAGTCCCAGCCATAGTTTTTTCTTTTTCACTCCTGATAAACAATAGCTAACCCATGCAAATTAGACAATTCCACGCAGTCGTTGTCATGACTCCTTCAAGTATGCTATATATTCATTTCCTTTCGCCTGAAAAATTATTGCTCACATTGATCCCGTATTTTGTCCTGACTTGATATACCGTTGCTTTTGTATCCAGTTTCTGTGCTTTCTCCTGGCACAATATCTAGATACTGAGCCAATCCTACCTTTTGATTGCAGGAAATGAATTTAAACAAGTATTTGAATGAGAAGCATAAAATTTCGACTGAGTCATCAAGAGCATCTTTTTCATCTTGTTCATCATTGTCCTCTGTGGACTGCAACAGGGCAGCTCTCCAAGAGTCCTTTACTGTTGATAGAACAGCTTTTGCCGAAACTACCTCAAGGGACACAGTCATATCTCAGCCTAGTATGTCTCCACGTTTAGGCCAGCAATCCATTGATCTTCGAGATGTTGTCAAGGATACTATGTACAGAGAAGCTAGAGGGTTGTCTGTCAAAACTATCGGAAAAAAGGAAGCAATGGGCCATGCAATGAAGCATAAAGATTCTCCAAGGCCGTTTCAGCTGTCCCATCCCATCGATGGATCTTATGGGGCTGGCAGCAATGGGAAGCAAAATGTTCCTGTTGACCTGGGGGAGTCTCTTAGAGTTCTTGCTAAATTTCGAGCAGCACCTTGGCATCATAATGAAACTAGTGAATGCCTAAGATCATCATATGAATCTAAAGACGAATGTCATGCACTTTCAAGAGATGGTCCTCGCTGTTCTTGTGATGGGAGAGAGATGAATTGCTTTCCTTTTGAATCACAAGACACCATCAAGTCCACTCATAAGCTGAAGGAGCTGCCTAGACTGTCACTGGACGGTAGAGAAATTTCAATGCGAAATAAGAACTCTTTATCAAAATCAAATTACCCTTCAAAAGATTTGGAGAAAAAGGTGAAATCAAATGAAGAGGTCTATAATCGGCGGCAAATTCAGCCTCCTAGTGTAGTTGCCAAGTTGATGGGCTTGGAAGCGTTGCCAGATTCTGCATCAACCAGTAATAGTTACTTGGGGTTGACCAGGATAAACGAGGGTGAACATGATGATTCTTTCACAAGATCACTGAAGGAAAATGATTTAGACAGACCAATACGGATTCCCAAATCGCCAAGAACGTTGAAAGAGCCAGTATCACCATGGTGTAGAAATCCTGGTCTTGTTATGAAACCTACTTCACGGTTGCCAATTGAGCCAGCACCATGGAAGCAGATGGATAATAGTCGAGGTCTTCAAAAACCAGCATTTAAGCAACTGAAAACTGCAGCAAAGGCACCAAGCTCCTGTTCTTCTGTATACAGTGAGATTGAAAAAAGGCTAAAAGATCTTGAGTTCAAACGATCTGGAAAGGATCTTAGAGCTCTTAAGCAGATTCTGGAAGCAATGCAGTCTAAAGGGCTTTTAGAGACTGCAAAAGAAGAACAAGGCTCAAACTTTGAAGCTTCAAGAGATTATCAACCACAATGTACTAGTCCCAGCAACAAACTGAGATCGCCAAGCCGACAAAACCAACATGGGAATCTGGCTAGTGCTTCCAGACATAGAGGTTCTGATTCTTCGAGGACCTACGAATCCCCAATTGTGATCATGAAGCCAGCAAAACTGCTGGAGAAATTTGAAGTTACTCCTTCCTCTGTAATTCCAATTGATAGCCTTCCTGGTCTTCAAGAGATAACTAATAGAAAGAGATCACTAACTAACCAGAAAACTAAAGATCAAGCTCCTAGAAGTAGTCAAAGAGATCAAAGGGATTCTTCTATCAACTCCAATGACAAGAGAACCAGTGTCAGGAGCATGAAGTGTACTCAATCCTCTATGAGGTCTCATCCATTGGCAAAAGAAAGCTCAGCCAGCTCTGTGAAATGCTCGGGATCCGTGAGCCCAAGACTGCAACAGAAGAAGCTTGAGTTGGAGAAGCGATCTCGTCCACCTACACCTCCCTCTGATTTGAGCAAACCCAGAAGACAATTGAGCAGGCAGCCAAGACATACAGGTTCACCCAGTGAAAAGCAGAGGCCAAAATCTTCCAAATTGCCGCTCAGCGATGACCAGTTGAGTCAGATAAGTAATCAATCAAGAACTTCAAGTCACCAAGGGGATGACATATCTCTGCCGTTTGAAAGCAGCATTATTTTCAATGTAAAGATGGATGCAGAAATCACCAGTACTAAACAACCAGCTTTGAACTGCGGTGGCCAGAATTTGTCCTCAAAGGCTTCGTGTGACTTGATCTCTAGCTCAATGCAGAAAGTTGGTGCATTTTACAAATTTAAAATTTTTCAACTTACTCAGTTATTTCCAATCATATGGTTGAGATAATTTTCGTTCCTTAATAATTTCAGAGGCCGACTTTTAGACTGGAAGAGGATGGAACGTTGACAGAAATTGATCTTGTTGCACCAGAGCATCCGAGTCCTGTATCTGTTCTTGATAGCTCCCTATGCAGAGATGATGTGTTGTCTCCTGTAAAGCAGACACCAAATGTGTCCACAGGTAACGCATTTCCTACTGCAAAAACTTTCTGTTGGAGGTGGTACAGTTCAGTATGTGCTGAGATCAGATATATCTAATGACCTTAACATGGAAAAGGACCTGAGAATAGTTTCATGGTGAGCAATTTGAGTATCAATTAGGAGAAACGTATTTAAACTCTTGGCTCACTTGATAGAACGAAAACATTAAATGTTGTTGGCAGTAGATGTCGCGCACCCTGGTGCAATCTGAAGCAAAATAATGGAGCTCCTCTTGTTACTCCTCGTGGCTTTGCTACACGAAGTTAATACTGCTTGTTAGTTTTTTCAGTAGTTCTCGGAACGAGGAGCTTGCATATTGGTATTTGTAATATCAAAAGGACACCCAACCTGTAATAGTGCTTTAATTTTAAACTAATGTCTTTTCACATTGGAGCCAGTGCAGGCTAAATTCGTAGAAAGCACAAGCCTTGCATCATTCTGCGCACTGAATTTGAAAACTGAATATATGAATGGTAATAGTGTGGTGCAAAGATGGATTATCAACTTGTAACCTTAAGATGTTAGGCAAAGTCCCAAACTTGGTTTTTTATTTTAATCTCGACACTTTGAAACTAATTCAGAACACAGAAATGCTAATCACAAATTCATGAAAGAATTGCTGCGGAGATCTTCTTCTTTTCCTCCTCTTCTTTTTGTTCAGATTGCAGGACAACAAAATGGGGGCTTCTATGCTGTTATACTAGATGCATCTTTGTTGGGAATATGATTCATAGACTCTATGCAACCTTGCTTTCACCATTGGTCATCCTGTTACTTATTCGCCAACTGACAGAGAATAGTTTCTGTTCAAAGCACTATTACTATATATTGCCTTTAATAAATGTGTTCATTTGAAATAGGTCTGACAAATTATATGTAATATGAGGGTTTTGCGCCGCTAGACATCCTTGATTTTGTATAATCTGACCAAGTGCCAAGTGAGGTTCCGCAGCTTCATTTGTCAATTCTCATTTGATATTGTGTCGCTGTAGATGACAGTGCTCAAGACTCCAGGAATCTACACAGTGAAGAAATGCGCAGTTCTGCTTCTAACGTCTTATCTAATAGCGCTGGTGGACGTGGTCTAACCTCAGAGATTGATCGCAAGAAATTACAACACATTGAAAATTTGGTGCAGAAGCTAAGGAGACTAAACTCCACTCATGATGAAGCCAGCACAGACTACATAGCTTCACTTTGTGAGAATACGAATCCGGACCACAGATACATCTCGGAGATACTGTTAGCTTCAGGCCTTCTACTTAGAGACCTCAGCTCTGGCCTTACAACACTTCAGCTTCATCCATCAGGCCACCCCATCAACCCAGAGTTGTTCTTTGTACTAGAGCAAACCAAAGGCAGCACATTGCTTCCAAAGGAAGAGTGCAACCAAGGAAAGGCTGCTTATTCAAAGAAAAAGTTGGAAAATTTCACCGGCAGCTCATATTCGACTCCGTTAATGAGATTCTTCTCAGAAAGTTTGCTTCAGCTGGGCCCTCTGTCGAGCCATGGTTGAAGTCTGATAAGTTGGCAAAGAACATTCTCAGCGCTCAAAAGCTTCTTAAAGAGTTGTGTCTAGAGATAGAGCAGCTCCAAGTCAGGAAATCTCCCTGCAGCTTAGAGGATGAGGAAGACGGTCTGAAACGCGTTTTGTGGGATGACGTGATGCGACGGTCGGAGAGTTGGACAGAGTTTCATGGTGAGATTTCTGGCGTAGTGTTAGATGTGGAGCGCTTGATATTTAAGGATTTAGTTGATGAGATCGTGAGGGGAGGGCCAACTGGTCTCAGCACCAAACCAGGCAGGCGCAGCAGCCAACTCATAGCAAAGTAGCAGTGACATATCGTAAGCAAAGATGCATGCATGCACGCTGCCGACTCACCAGAAATCCATACTCTTTGCAGAAGTAGCAAAGATATATCATCGGCACATTAGCATCTTGTAATCTTATTATCAACTTGGGACTTTTCTCTGCCAATTGTGTTTTGCAATTATATTTCATTTTTTTTTTTTTAATTCTTAAAGCAAAATAATTTGTTGGTACTACATTATTCATAAGGAACACATATACAGCAAGTTTTTCCTGTCCAATGTATTTGTATTATATGTCAAAGAGAAGTTTCCTTCATTTGAATTTGTATAAGATGTATGGTTTATATATTGATCATTAAGAAATACAAGAAAAGTCTTTCGACTTGTTGTTTCTGTACATTTGAGTTCCGCAAGCCTTTTGACATCCATCCTACAATTTTTTCTTAAGCGAATCATCTGAGTCCACCGTTTAATATTGGGTCCCTTAATCCAAAATCTCTCTTCTTTTGATTTGATAATTGCTTTAATTTAATGAAATTTAATGTTATATATTGATGAAATTTCATCATATTCACAAAACTAGATTCTATTATTTTACCTGGTTTGTAATTATTTTTACATGAAAACTTGTGTATAATTAATGATCACACCTAGCTAATAATATACAATTCCATATTAAAACTATGATTTAAGAATTTTCACATTTTACTTCATGTTTTATATAAAATGTTATATGAAAAATGTTTATCCCATTAATAAAAGTGAATACAAAATTTAAAAATATTTAAACTAATTGTGATTGATGGTCATGACATTCGTAAACAGCATGCACGATGTGCGGGAAGAGAATTTTGCGAAAGTTTATAAAATAGTACTAGAAAATAATAATATTTACGAAACCAATAATTATTATGCCTTCATAGCATAGTGGTAGTGCGTTCGCTTCGTAAGCGAAAGGTCGCGAGTTCGATCCTCGCTGAGGGCTTGCACTGTAGGAAGTTTTTGCCACTCTCGGTTGTTCCTGAACCGTGGGACTAAACATCACCTGTGCTTAATTGCATTTCGTTGCTTCAATTAAGCGGTGACCATAGGAAGCTACGTACTGGTTGTGACACAAAGGGAAACATGCAATGGTCCCTTCACTGAAACTGAAATTATTAGTACACAGAAGAGAAGAGGACCACAAGTTGCTTGATTCTCACTCACCAGTACCTTACGTTCAAGCACGGCAGCGAGAAATAGCCATCCTAAAGGGAAATGCTCCTCCCCTCCCACGCGCTTTTCTCATGCATGCATTGGGGTAAAATATTTTTTGTTGTTTGTATATATACATATTTCTTCTGTGACCCATAGGGAGGGAGCAGGCCATTCATTCACAGATACCTCTTATGGTGTGACTTTGAGTCTCTTGGAGGTGGGTCCATATTAGAAGACAATTTTTTTTTTCTTTCTTTCTTTCTTAAAAGAAGCTGTAATTTCATCTTTGTTCACTTGTACCATTCTTGTTTTACAAACACTTGTTTTATGTCAGATAATTGTTTTGATTATAGTTATAAAACTAATAATTACCACTATCATCTTGCATGTTTTAGTGGTAAAGTTCGTTGGACTTTTTTAATCACAGTAATCAAAGTTAAAAACAAAAAACAAAACTAGATACTACTTAAACATTCCATTGGGTGATTGCAAAACCTAGTTTTGATCGTGTGTATCTTCGCTTACATTTAACTGAAAAACTGATGTTACTGATAATCAGGTTGTAGGACTCATCGTTATAAAAACTTGGTAGGTCAAGATCTTGTTATAAGGCTTTGCAGTCCTTACTAGTATATACATATATATATAGTATATCTACTTTTTCTCATGTTCGATTATTTATATGGATAGTTGAGGGCCACAATTAACATAGATTTGAGAAGACAATATTAAGAGCAGTCTTGAAAAGTCCTTCCGTGGTTTCTTGGATCTAGTGTCACATCTACTACCAGTGCTGCTTTCATTGCAGTCTGTCTTGCAGGTTGTCTGTTCCTTCCTTTTCACATCAGAGGAAATGCAGACTCTGTTGCCCCTTCCTTTGTCTCGTCACCTTCCATTCTATTTGTGTTTTACAACCATTAGACTAAAGCTTTGGTGCCACTAGTTTAGAATTATATATATATATATATCATTGAACTAAAATTAATTAATTAATTAAAGGAAAGTGCATGACTTTGTCTTCATCTGTTGATTATAAAAGTTACAGTGATATGTTAACAAATTATTTAATTAAAAAACTTAAATAGGTAAATGATATATTAAGCTCATATACAACTTTAAAATCCTAATACATGATCATAAAATTACTTATAAAAAAAAAGGTTAAGAAACTAAAAGAAACCATAGGTATATGCACTCACTTCATTATGTTTTTTAACTGTTTTCAATACATAAATGATTTTTTTCTTAGAGTTCATAATATAGTGAGAATTTCTGTTTTATTTTTCACCTTATAAGGTGGACATGAACTCTGCTACTGGCAGCATTTCATCAATTTCTCAAGTCTTGATTATTAAGTTTAGCTATGATTAATGCTATAAATGGAAATTATTTAAGGGATTCACTTATGTTGAAGACATGAACCCATATATATAGAAATTGAGAGATACATTTTGTGCACGAATAAAAAAGATGAAATTGATATAAGAATAAAGTTATTTTATTGTAATTTGAAGATTACATACTTCAATTTTAAGTTGTATGGTGTTTTTTTTTTTTTTAATCATACTAATCTATTTTTTTTCTTTCTTTTTTAATGAATTTTTTCTTCTCTCCTCTCCTAATGAGTATTAGTATAACCGTAAATTTGTTTTATTTAGTTGGCTTAATGCAACCAATTGCACTTCAAGATAACCAAAATTTCTCTCCCTCTCTCTATCAACCTTTTATGCTCTTTCTTCCCCTCTCTCTTGCTCTCTCACCTCTTTCTCTTCTCTTTATTTATCTCTTTCTAATATTGTAGAAATTGTTAAGATTTTTTTCTATTATCCAAATGAAAATTTTCCATTAAATGCTTTTTTTTCGGTATTCTGGATGTTAGAGAATTAAGAAATATTTTTTGAAAAACAAAAAAACTGAATAACCTCCAAAATCTCCCTTGAATTTCAGGGTGTCATTTTCTTTGTAATTTTTTTGATTCTCTTTTTTAAATAAATGAATTTCAGATCTGCCTATTTTTGGATGAGATTTCTTATGCAGATCTAATCAAGTTTAGGTCAGATATACCATCAAAATAGAGAAAACTTTACCTTGAAAGTTCCCTTCGTTGAAGAATATCATGAATACTCCTTCATCAAAGCGGATATTTGTCATAATCCTTTTTTTTTTTTGGATAAACAAAAAAATATAAGTAGAAACAATCGAAAAGGTAAAATGAGAGAAAAAAAAAAGATTAATCAAACTTTAATTCAAAAGAAAATATATGGATAAAATACCAATTTAATTAATGAAATCAAACATTCTTTCATTTCTCTCACAGTAATAAGACAAAAATTAACGACAATAGTTTTGAATTTATATTTCTGTCTTCCCTCTTTTCATTTATATTTCTACATAAAACGTGTTTTTACTTAATAGAAAAGCCAGTTTTCAATTGGCTCACTTCAAAAAACTAGAAATTATATTATATGTAAATTTATAGCAGTTCAGCGTTAAAAAAGAAGAAGAAGAAGAAGAAGAAGAAGTTTTAAAGTACTGCTGAATTCCCCTCCCCCCTCTCTCTCTGTGTACATAAATGTTTACAAGGTACACCCAAGCATGTGTGGTGATACTGTAGCAAGGGATATACTCATGTACTACTCACTTAATCATTAGGGAAAAAAAAAAAAAAAGAGGAAGTACTTTGCCCTTTTGGCCACCACCTTATTGCTATATTGGTACTACTATTATTGCTTCTCGAAAGTAATTCCTGCAGTTGAACATGCATGATACAACTTTTTATTCATCAGTCTCTTTTTTTATTATTATTTTCAAATCCATACAGCAACAGCCAAAGGAAACTTGGATGCTGCAAGAACCTTAATACAAAGACAACCTAAAATTCAAACTGACACAAACAGCCTAATATGCCATGCAAAGTCAGCAACTGAGTAGGCTAGCTTGGTGGTAGGGCTGAATTCTTGGTGCTTCATGGTGAGGAAGTTTATATGGAATGTCTTTCTCAAGTTCTTTCGCCGGCAATTTATTTTCACTGGCCAAGTGTGGAATTTTGTTTACTGACATTGATGGTCATTTTCTCTGTCTCATCTAAGCAGCGATTTACGGCTTATGATTCCAACGCTTATGTATATATCTTGGTATTTATGGCTGGAGAAAAATAAGAGAACTTCCAGGAATCCATCGATAAATGACAAACAAGTAGTGGATCGAATAATACCTAGTATGTGTTTGTGGGGAAGAGTTTTCAACCTTATTGATGATGCTACTACAGCATTGATGATCAACTATTATGTGGATTTGGTCTGTGATTAGATTTAGAATCTTTCTTTTGTTACATATTTTGTACACCATCTATCTTAGCGTATAGCCATTGATTTATAAATAGTCCCATCTTTTGTACACATTCAAGTTACTTTTTAAATTTATAGATATATATATATATATATTAATCTTCATTAATACAAAATAAAATAAAAGACACAAAACCGTGCTTTGCAGTCTTGTGGTACCAGAATTAATCAGAACGACGAAACCCTGCAACTGCATTTTGGCTCTACACAATATATGAATGCAGGCATTTAAGCATAAAGTTGACTGTAAGTGCCCATCAAAACAGATAAACCTTGAAAGTGCATTTAGTAACTGATTATAGAACTTTTTCTTTATATATATATATTTTGTTTTCTTTTTTTTTTTTGGCAAAAGGGAAACTTTATTACTGCTCATAGATTATTTCACACTAATGCAATTCAAACTATGACAATAAATGAGCATCATATATAATCCCATTTGGTAACAATTGTACTATAAAAGACTTAGAAACATAAAATTACTTTAGAAGATAGTGATTTTAACTAGTCACAAACTTTAGTTCGTTGTTATACCTCATCCGCAATCCACATCACTGACTGCTGATAGTTGTATATGTAAGATAATGCAACAGAAGTATCATGTGTCTTACTTGCATCAGAGAATCCATGGTGAAGAAACAACTCGTTGCGAATTTCGACTTCTTTTATCTGTTGATTGAGTGATTGCCGCTTTGGTTTTTGCCATACAAACTTCATCGATCTTTGATCCTCGGAATCAAAGTGTATTACACCGTACATCACCCCAATGCATGGTGAAGGCGTATAGTCCACTTGAAATTCTTTAACCATATCATGCAAAAACTAGCCATGGAGGCCTCAAGAGTTCGTGTTGTTAACTTTTCCATGATGGCTTTCTTCATTCCTGCGCAAGTGAACAAGCCCAGGATTTACACTCAGCGAAACAGGCTTCGTTGATGAGCTCATTGAACGGGAACTTGGAGGAGTATGCTGCGATAAACTTGATCCCAGTAGCTGGAAATGGTTGGTTTCTCTTGGGTCACCAGCAGAGGCATTAACGCAAGGACTGTTAAAAGGTGGAAAGAGTGAAGACATTGTTGGAGGTGGACAGAAACATAACTGGGAGCCAGAGGAGAGGGCCAGAGATGATGGCATTGGCAATGAAACAGCATTGTTGTTGAGAGGATTTTCTGCCTGCTGGGATAGAAATCCATGGCTTCCAAATTGAGACAAAGACAAATTGGAAGCATCCAAATGATAGTAGGAATTAAAGGGAGTGGAATTGTTTAGCAAACTGTAACTAGGTAGTGAAGAATGACTGGCCGTAGGAAAGAAGTTTTGAGCCGAGAGTTGTCCAGTATATCCACTGTAATTGCAAACCCCATCTTGATTTCCTTGTTCAATATTTGCTTTGAGCCACTTGCCTTTCTCAGCTAGAGATTCAACCTCCTTGCTCTTTGCTCTCAACGAAGCTTCTGCTACATCCCAGTATTTTGAATTTGCCTTGGCGTTTTGATCCTCTAAATCAAGTCCATTATTTATCCTTATCCCTAAAGAATGAATCCCTCCATGCACATCCTTGATAACCATGGAATTTGCATCAGCTAAGGGAGCAAGGGAAGAGTGCAGAGATGGATTGAGTTCATGAGAAGCTAGCATCTGCTGATGGAATTGTTCAAACCCTTGCGGTAGTTGGAGTGGTGGAAGCTTATCGACGTCGTCCTTGGAGACATCAAGCAACCAATCTATTACCTTGCTGGGCTGGCTAAGTCCAAGCCTATCTTGAAGATCATATAACTGAATGGCTGTGGGAACTGAAAGCCGAATTCTCCTATCTCTCAATCCCCTTATGGTACATACCTTGCTGTGCCTGTCTTTTCCTCCAAAGGTACGCGATACACGCACAATTCTTGGATTTCTAAATGCTGACCATTGCCTTGAAGTGGATGCTGAGGCCTTGGAGAACTTGCCATCATCAGCATCTCCCTCTTGCTTTGCTTCAACACCTTTTTGATCTCTTGAACTTGTAGTCATCTTAGTGCTCTCATTATTGGGTTGCCAACTATTGTATATTAACTGAAACAGGATAAAAAATTCAAACTTTCAGCTGAAAAGTGAAGAGAGACAACTTGAACCCATACTTTAATTTCTTTTGAAAGCGATTAGTTGTCAATTCTAACCATATAGTTGTGAATTATGTAGTGCAACTTGCAAGCAGTTCGTAGAACATGAAAGCTAAGGAGTGATTCTCGTAATACAACCAGCAGATATGTGAAATATAGTGAATACCTTGTCTTCTGAGTAGTTCAAATCGAACAAAGAACCAGAGATGCAAAATTAGGTGTTCATCTTGAAGCTCTACATATGAATTCAAGCTTAAGAAGTTGTAAAAGGAATTTAAAATTGTATTGCACCTGCTGAATTGATTAAGTTGAATTTGGGGTTAAACTGGGTCTGGGCTCTAGAGTCAATCGAATGGCAATCTAGGACCTAATTGGCAAAAAATGAAGCGAAGAAAGTAAAAGTGGGCTCTTAACTTGTATCAAAGCTGCAGAAGTACAGCAAAAGGCCTTCAGCTTTCATGTATTATAACCCCTGTTCCTGTTACAATAATAAAGAAGATCATCTATATATGTTAGGTTAACTTACTTCAGGCATAAACGGAATATTGTAGGCTTCTTTTGCGACCAACTTCTCAATTTCTATTCTCGAATGCACGGTATGGCCAAAAGGGAAGAAGAGTAGGAGTCGGAGCTCAGAAGAGGAAGAGAGAGAGAAGGCACCAAAGAAGTACTTCTTAATTATGGAATTCACTTAAGCTGACTTGTTTTTGGAGGAGGAGGAGGTCATTCTTTTGATGTTGACATCAGGTACACGAACGAAGTATAACCATCAATAATACCAAAATTTTAGAAATAAAAGATGCTGGAATTTAACTGCACCGTGTTGCTTGGAATGAAAATGAAAAAGAAAAAGTTATGGCAAATGCTTGAGCATATGTTCTTCATGTATCGTGTGACACGTCGATGGGGAGAACAAGAGAGAATTTTTTGAGAAAAAAATTGTTAATTATCGCGTATATTGGTTGCAAATTTACAGAAAATTTCACTGGCTTAATAATTGAATCTTTGTTCGTCATCCTTGCAATTTACGTTTTCTTTTGTCAACGTATGTAGTACACTAGGTAGATGCTCTGATGGTTTAATATCCATGGGGACCATTCAACTCATTAGAAAAAGAGAGGCCTCCTGCTTTATCAACAAACATACAAATAGCTTTATATTGCATGCCTAGCAATAGCACGGGTAAAAAGAAAGCATGCTATTGAAACCATTATGCCATACAATCCTTTTCTTTCTGCTATATAGTTTTTTTTTTTTTTTTTGGACAACAATAATCGGCAGCTACGATATTAACCAAAGTTAAGTTATCTCCAAAATGAAGTGTAGTGACAAGTGTAGGAGTAAATAAACTTAAGTTCAAAGAATTATGTTCCATATAGTTGTAATTATTTGTGAGGGACTGACTGCTTCCTCATTCAAAATAGGATTCAATTATAATTAGATTATTGAGGAATTCCATGAGATAAGTTTACGGCCAAGTGGCTTAAAAAGTTGTGGGGAATGCTTCTGAAGCTTTATCAGTTGGATTAGATGATCGATAGGCAGCTATACACCTTGTAGAGGAGGGACCAATGTATGTAGGTTCTTTAAAGCATTCACAGTCGGTAGAGAACTTAGGACCACAGCACATATGGCAGAGAGATTTTGGACTGCAGAAAATTGGACTTCAGCAGCCCCATAAAGAATGTCTTTGCTAGTTAGAGACTTCCATGAAATTACATACGATGCTTCTTCATGATATCATGAATCTGCTACCGTCCATGGATCGCATGAATTGATATGCCAATCCCTTGATCCTGAGAAATTCTTATGCCAATTTTTGTAACTTCTGATTGATTAACAGATTCAAATTCAAAATTAGCCTAACTTTCTTGAGCTAAAGAATACGTGAACAAAAGATTTAAACCCTAAGACCCCAGTGAAATGCTCATTTCAGAGAAGAGATAAGGTGACATTTCAAGGAATCCTGCATTTTCGCATATCAAATATCTATGTGAGAGACATGATGGTTGATGGGTGAATCCAAACCCTAAAAATGGAACCTTCAGCAAAACTATTTAGGTCCAACAGATTTTTGTAGTTGCTGTTGCACCAGTAAAATTCCGAGGGCTACTTTATATCTCTAGGAGTTGGAAACCAAAAAAAAAAAAACAAAAACAAATCTAGCATTGTGAACCAGTGTCTCAAATTTGAAGGGAAAATAAAATCTCAACACGCAAACAAAAAAAAAAAAAAGATAACCCATGTAGCTGATGTGCCAGTTCCCTCCTCCGTTTCTTTTTGGCAAACGAACCCATATCCTCTGTGGGTGTGTGGTACCGTGTGTTTGCAGCACTTTCTTGAGGATTTTAAGCTTTTTCTTTGATAACTAAATATTCATTCATTCAAAAATTAAGAAAACAAAGCATGGTGGTCACCAAGTCTTGTAGGTGAGATTTAGTATAGGAACCCTAAATTTCAATTATAGTCAAATCTCTTCCCTCATTTCAACTGGACTGAATAAATAAATAAATAACAAGTAAGTTGTTACAAAGAAAACTGACAACAACCGACTGTATAGTAAAAGACATTGTTGATGTTAATCTGTTGGATGGTTAAAAAAAAATTAATGTTAGCTTTTGTTAACATAACTTGTGTCTAGCTAATTAAACTTTAAGTTAGATCTAAGAGTGATTAGTTTGTACACTTGTATGGCTGAAACAAATAGCTTTTGGTGTAAATTATAAGTGTGGAACAATTTGGAAAATGAATGAGAAAAAAGAATCAGAAAATTGCAGCATTCCCTCCTCCTTGTTCTGCTCTCCCATTGGATCAAAAACAGAAATTTTCCAGCCCCCCTTCTTTTTCAGCAGCTACTCTTGTGCGATTTAGCCAACAGACCTCATACAGTTACAGGACATCAAGTTCACAACCCAGAAAAGAACTCGTAGGATTAAAGTTTAGTGAGTCAAACCTTTCTAGGTACACTGAGAGTTGTTTCCTTTCTTTATTTTTTTTCCCTGGTTTTTTTAGTTCAAAAAAAAAAAAACCATGGATTGTTATCGTTTTGTAAGCTTGGGACGATGTCACTTGTTAATCTTGGTAATTATATCACTTGAATATTGGTAGTTATTTAGATCTCTTGCAGGACTGAGGCAGAGGCGATATCCATCTCTATAGTTACGTCCCACTGGGGCACATTAGCCTAAAGGTCGAAGGCATAGGAGAGGCAAATGCATTTGCAGGGACGGAAATTCTCATGAAGTGTGTGGTTGACTCATAGAATCGCCATCGAAGTTCTACCCCAGTTCTTTTCTTCGTTTGGAACATCTAGCCGATCACTGGGAAGAAACTGGACCAAATTAAGCCTTCAGGTCAATGCAAGAAACATATAACGGGTGTTTTTAAGTTTGAGTAGACACACACACACACACACGCATTTCCATAACAAAGATTTAATCTGTTATCTTCCACTTCAACAAACACCCTTGCTGTCGTTTTTATAGTTGGGACGCATATTTATGTTTCATTAATTTTTCTTGATAAAACATAATTGAAGGCGTTAATTTATCTAACTATACTTTATTTAGTGACACACACATATATATTTGCGCCATGTATAAATATATATCATGATATATAATATGTGTCCCATGAAATATCGCAAACTAGTGAATTCAATTATGTTTTAATATGATAAAATAATGACATATAAATATGTTTCATTAAATTTTCATTTAAACAAAATGTAATGACGATTAAAAAGAAAATGCTGTATTGTGTATAACGAATCGATGTGTCATTATTTTGTTGCAAGGTGAGATCTCCGAAAATGTGAAAGGACAGAAAGGAGTGATGGAGCAGGGGGGAAAAATTTTACTTTCTTGAGTAATCTATGAGTTCGTCTGTGCTTTCTGACTGCATCAGCAACCAGATAACTGGCATCACGAGAAAGGGTTTGTTCTGTTTCTTATCATAAACCGCAAAAAAAAAAAAAAAGGTCCCAGATCCAAAAGACTATCTCAGTTGTTTGTTAATGCATCAAATTAATTTAATCTTCTCAATTCTGACTGTGGTCCCATTTTTGGGGGATTTTCGTCAATGCTTTCACTTGCTGCTCTTCTTTTTGTTTCTTTGGAGAGGGTGGGCTAGACTTTTCACTTTCCCTTTCTACTAGGTAATTTTGTCTCGCAACATTCTACTCTCTTTTATCCAAATAAATTGTTACTCATTCACTTATCAAAAGAAAATTTGATTAAACCATGACATATGTCACACTGTCCAGTAAAAATTTTAGTAAAATCTTCATACTTCTAACATTACTTAGTATATTTTTCCACTTAAAAGATAACTACATAAAGCAAATAATAAACTATCTTAACATATGGACTTGTAGTCGGAAAGAAATAAATTGGGTATAGAATCCTGTGCAAATTATGGACGATATGCGATTCAGAGGATAGGTAGCGTTTGATTCATAGTCATCAATGATAGATCAATTGTGACTGACACCCCAGATCGTCTACTTTGTTCATGATTTTCGCATCTTTCTAATTATTTTTTTTATTTATATTTTATTGTTTGCACAATGGGGATTTGTAAGTCTCAAGTGATCTAGAAATCTGCACCAGCCGTTTCAAAGAACAAAGGGACAAAAGAAGAAGACCCGTGCGTGAATAATCAACGTGGCATCGTTTAATGGCGATAAGAGATCGAAGGAATTTCGCGCCGACATCGCCATGGAAGATATCAAAGATTTTAGGCGGTTAAGCCTTATCAACTGCTTTTTAAAAATCCTTTCCAAGGTTTTGGCTGAAATGTTAAAACTGATTATGGGCAATCAGATCTCTCACAACCAATGTGATTTTGTCAAGATTTGTAAATTCTGGACGCTTGATTGATTGCCAATGAATGTATAGATATGCATCTGGGGTGTTGAAAAAAGGTCAAGCTTGACATAGAAAAAGCTTATGATTGTTTTAACCGAAATTTTGTGTTTGTGGATTCCTTGTTGCAGCACTACAATCTCATTTCAAACGTATGTTGCTACTAGCTGTCAAGGGGGTGGTGTTGAAGCAATGTAGGTTGTTTTTGTTGGACATGACATCATGTTTGGGCTGTTAGGTTGCTTGAGGTATCAAGCCCTGGTTTGGGTGGGGCATGTGCAGCACCCAAGGGCTAGTTTGTGATGGTGTTTGGCTGCTTTTAGTGATGTTTTACTCCAGCTGGTGAACTTATGTGCTGCTTGAATGTGCTTGGACGTGTGCTAGTGTAGCCGTTGCTTCGCTGAAGTTATGCGTTTGACGGCCTATTGGATCTGTGCCGGTTGGGGGTTGAGTCGGAGTGGCTAGTGCTATCATGGTTGGGGGCGGGGATTATGCCTGCCAATTTATTGGACCTTTGTACGTGTTCACTTTTCCGAAGGTTTTGGACACAGGGCAGAAGATGTTCATATAGTGTAGGCATCTGGCGTTTGTTATGTGTTGACGGTTTTTTCACAGAGCTTCTTGTATAATGGTAGTAGGGGCTGGCCATCTGGTTGTGCAAGGGGTCTCGAGACTGGTTCTGTTGGGGACTCTGATTGTTAAGAGGTGCTTTTATTTTGGGAGTGTAAGAAGCTGTTCTTTGTAAAACATGGAATTGTTTCTTTTGCAAATATCAAGACTTCTAAAATAAAAGTTTTAACTTGTTAATCACTGTAATATTTACGAGAGATCTAAAATAGGGAATTTAAATGACTAATACAAATGAATTTAAATCAAGGAACAAGCTGGTAACGTTAAATTAACAAATTGAACAAAATTTGAGACCAATAATACGAACCTAATTAGATAAGATAACATTTACTGTACTACGAAAAAAAAATTACATAATTTAATTCGACCCAGAATACGGGATGAAGTGTAAATGATTAAACAATATTTGGGATACTATAAAAACAAACTAAATAGTTTAAAACATATTGAGAATAACTATGAATCTATTGAAAAGTAACATTAGCACCATTCATTTCAATTATCCACCATAACTAATAGGGATGGACAAGTTTACCCTTCTTCCCGACTGTTTCATATTTGGTCCACAACATAATTTACTGAATTTTTCAATTTTCTATTGCCTCTTTTTTTATCTCCTCTTAATTAGTATTAGCATTCCAAGACTTGCCAATTTATTTTTGGCTGTTCCCTATTCTTAGAAAGACTCGTTCACTCGTTTTTTGTTTTTTTTCCTTTCTTTTCTTGGCCTACTCTTTTGCCTCCCTTCTCTCCAATTTCTCCTTCCACTCTCTCCCCTCATCTCCACCACGACTTTCCCTAGCGAATCCCTCATGTTTTTTTTTTTTTTTTTTTTTTTTTTTTTTTTTGTTTTTGTTTGATGGGTCATTTACATACAAACTCTCGCATTGTGGTTATATACCCTAGTTTATTGTATCTCTCGCACAAAGGAAAAGGGCATTCTCACTGTCTGTATGTCATGGAAAGGAATATTTACTTGATAAGGAGTAAGATATTCACACGCATACATTACAATACCAAATGATACAAACAATCATATGCATGGATATCACCAAATAATTACCCATTTGTAAGCTTATAACTACAAAACCCCAATAGAGAATGCTTATTGCTAATTTAAGGAAAACACCCATGGATCCCACCTCTCTTTTCTACGCCTTTAACTTTATTTCTCTGTCTCTGCTCTGCTCCATGCAGTTATTACTCTATTATTATGCGCCAATGAAAGAGAGACAGCCAAACCCTACAAACAGATAGATGTCACGGACAGCAAATAAGATAAATGCGCCCCATAAAGTTAACTCTGCCAGACTGCAACGCCTCTCCCCCCCCCCCCTCTCGATCCCTGCGATTTAACGTCTCCGTTACGATTCAGTATGCAACTGCTTCCTGCCGCTCCATCTCTCTGTGTCTCTTATTTATGCATCCGACTTGTCAAGTTTGCTCAAAACAACTAGGATTTACGTATTGCCTTTTTCTTTTTCATTTATCCGAATACGAACATTATATGAATCGAAACAACTTAACCTTGCAACAAATTTTTTCTTGACGAAGAAGAAAAGATGTAAAACGAGAGTCTAAAATTTAAACCATAATTTTAGTTTCCTCTTGCCACCCAAGTTTAATATTTATTACTTTTTCAACTTTATTATTATTTATATATTTGCATTATGTCATTTATCCTTTAACCATAATTCAAGCAATGGTCCTGGCCGTACCCAAAAAAAAAAAGAAAAAAAACAGAACACCCGAGTGGAGAGGTAAAAGTTAAAGAGGAGGACACGAAGGGTCTTCCTCCTGGTCATCTTCTCCCAGTGGGCTTTCTTCAATACGGTGCGTTTTTGTGGCGCTTGGTAGTGTATCGCGGACGATCTCCGGGTCGGATGTGGGGACAATGGGCCTTGAGGTTTCGGCAGTAGCTAGGGAGTGGACCTGGTACTCCAGGCTGCCGGGCAATGCGGATCGGTATTCCGGGTGGGCGCGCATGGACAGCGGGCACACGGTTGTCTACAAGACTACGTCGGCATTTTTTTTTCTTTCAAAAAATAAATAAAAAATAACGTCTGTTTTTATGAAACTGCACCCTTTTTTTTTTATTGAAAATTCACTGTAAAACATACATATTTCATATCGTCATGTTATGAACAATATTTTAAAAATTAGATAAGTTATTAAATTAAAAAAAATTAAATTTAAAATTTAATTAATATAATTATAATTAAATTAATTAAATTTAAAATTTAATTAATATAATTATAATTAAATTAATTAAATTAATGTTTAATATTAAAAAAAATTTTATGATTAAAATTTGAAGTATGAAAGATTTAAAATAAAAATTTTTTAATCAAATTAATTGATTTATAAAAATTACATTCAATTTATCGATTTCTATTTGAACGGATTAATTTATTAATTTTTTATTAATTAATTATAAAAAATTAAATTAAATTATAAATTTATTATCAATTTTATTTGTTTGACAGACCGGTCTGTTTGATTTGATTCTTCCAATCTTAGTTATTAGTGCTCAGTGCATTTTTTATGTTATTTTAAATTTTAAATATATTGAATAAATGAGTCAATTTTAAATTAATTTAATTTTATTAATAATTCATTTAAAAAATTATTTATATAATAATTTAAAAATTTTAATTAATTAAGAATAATTATTGTTAAGTTTATTTTAAAAATTATGTATTATATGTATTTACATTTTATATTAAAATTAAATATTTTTTCTTAATTAATTAATTTTATTAAAATAGATGTTTACGTTATTTTAAATTTATTTATAACAATACATTTTATATTTTATTAATATTATAAAATTAAACGTGCTGTTGATTAAAAAGCTCTCGAGTTATTCGAGTAAAAACAAATTTATAATACATCTGTGCGAGCACATGCCTGTCCGTACATATTTCCCGTGCGTACGTATTATTCTCCTTGGTGGCCTATCCAACGGCCTGGGAAGTTGCTCACATGCAACGAACCAACTCATAGATTGTACCCAATCTATATTACTTGTCTATGGGTTTTTTTTTTTTTATAAATCGCTTGCCAACGCAGTCCCATTTTCCATTACAGAACTCTCTCTCTCTCTCTTTGTCCGAGGATCTTTGCTCTCTCCTGGGGGTTCTCTTAATTCGTACGCTTTCTCTTGCTTCCCTTACAGATCTCTCTTGAGCTCCCAAAACCTTACGTCAGACAACGATAAGGTACTTTAAAGCCAACTCTTTTGAACATTTTTACTGATTTGCGAATCTTTTTGTGCTGTACTCTCGAGTTGATCATGTTGATATAAGACGTTCGGGTTCCATTGGTATCGTAATTCTGCATTTCCATGTTCATTTCTTGCAATATTTTTCTTGGGGTTTTTGTTTTATGGTTTATGGATTCAGGGGTTTGCTATGTTAGTGTCCACTATCACTCATCTGGTTTTTCTTTTTTTTTTTGGCTTTTTATGTTGGGCTCTTGCTCTTGTTCTTTTGCAAGAAAGTGCTTAGCTGTTTTTGAGTTTGTTGTTCTCTATCTTATGGAAACGCATTATTTGTTTTGAAAGTTTTCTTTATTTGTAGATGAAAGTGTTGAGCTTGTCTTGACTGCCGCCTGATCTTATTTGGGAAGATTTGTTTTTTTTTTTTATCTAGCTTTCTAATGTTTAACTATTGTGTTCACAATTGACTGGATGTTACCTGTCGATTGATATTGAAAAGGTTATGTACCAACGCGCACAGTCATTTATCGCATCTACATTGGAGCTCTGACAGTTGCTTTATAGAGACCCAAGACCAAATAAAAAATCCTGTATTTTGTAATTTCGAGCTATAGCGTTGACTTTTATTATGAGTTCCTTGCAAGCTATTTTGCTGTGCTATCTGGTCGTTCGGCTGTAGTTCGGTTTGCAGTTGTACTTGTAAATTGTTAATTCATGCAATTCTCTCTCTCTCTCTCTCTCTTCCCCCCTCCATCCCCCAATTCACGTGTTTGCTTGTATGCGTTGTCCTTGTAACGTTACACGTGTATGCATTTTGCATGTGCTTCTTCTATTGATGGTGTCTGTCTGGTTTGTCTAATAAGTTGAACTTTTCTTTCACCTTCAATAATACCAGCTCCCATCATTGATTTCTATTATAGATGGCAATGCAGGAAACAGCTTCTGCCTCTGGTCCTACTGCTGAAGTTGTTGGCAATGCCTTTGTGCAGCAGTATTACCATATACTACACCAATCCCCTGAATTGGTGCATGGGTTTATCAGGATTCAAGTTTGCTAAGCCGCCCAAAATCAGATGGTGGTATGACAACTGTGACTACCATGCAAGTAAGTTTGTTGGAGAACTTTGAGTAGCAGATACAATAAGGTTCACCTTATTATCATGGCATATGGCAAATTTTCTTGTTCATTGGATCTTGTGCTGTACTGCCCAGTGATGGTTGCACATATTTGCTAGGTTGAGCATATGATAACCAATTAATTTGGCACCAACAATCTCTTTTAGATTGAGAAACAGTGTGGCTATCAGCAGACTTATATGAATGTGTTGGCTGTAATTTTTCGGTGAATCAGGTGCCAACATCATGAAAGTTTTTGGGTTAGATATATGGCCATTGGAAAACATGGGCCATCAATTCTTGAGCCGTTTTATGGAAGTGAATTATTCTGTGAGCATTGTCCTCTAAACAAAGACACTACTTAGCTTGCCATCAGCCATGTGGTCTGGCATTAGACACTGGCTTCTTGGACCCAGCACCCCAGATCAAATCCTCGCACCAGTGAACCCAAAAAAAAAAAAAGAGGAAGAAAGAAGACACTAGTCAGCTCCATCAAAATGCATTTGCTTTTCTTGTCCTCTAAAAACGAGGGACAATTTTTACTGATTATGAAGTGGCCATGTGTGTTGAATTTGAAGGTGATTGTGTTATTCAGCCATAACCCTCAAGTGGCCTTTCCAACTGCATTACTTTGCCTACTCATACATGCACATCTGTGTTCCTTTCTTTCAGTTTTATGTGCCTTGGATATTCAGTGTTCATTAATCACCCCTTTGTTAGTCAAGCTGTGCATGTGCTCAAAACTGGTGAAAGGCTAAATGGACTAAATTTGGAGAATGTTGCCACAATTATACCCATTTGCTTAAAAAGGGGGGGGGGGGTTAAATTTCAATTGGACTTAAATGCTTTCATAAATTTCTCAGGAATTTTGATTGTCTTGCAGTGGATTCTTCTTTCTAGTGGCCTCCCAAAAGTACTGTAACAGGGTGCTTTTCTGTTAGTTTTCTGGGAGTTTGGGACTTTTGATATTGATTTCAAGTTATTGTTAGTTTTAAATCATAACTGTAATTTCATGGAGGTTGATAGATTGGTTTTCATTGTTGTTTGCCTTGGAGCAGGCAATCAATGACCAGATCCTTTCCTTGAACTATGAAGGCTACACAGCAGAGATAAAAACTGCAGATGCTCAAGAGTCTTATGAGAAAGGGGTGATTGTGCTTGTAACTGGGTGCTTAATTGGAAAAGACAACGTGAAAAAGAGATTTACGCAAACATTCTTTCTTGCTCCACAAGAAAAAGGCTACTTTGTGCTAAATGATGTGTTTAGGTTTGTTGAGGACACAGAAACATTGCCAATCGGTGCCGTCCTGGTTAATGGCATCCATGAAGATGCTCCACCTGCTGCCTTAATACCAGAACCAGGTTAAGAAGAATTTGAGCCAGAATGACATTTTTTTTGTACTTTTGCCCCCTGTATCCCACCTTTAAATATTTTTGTTGAGATTATGAAGAGTGTAATCACTTTTAGTTTATCCAGGTCCCAGTGAGGCAGCTGATCATGCTGCTAGAGATCCTACCTCATTTGGGGAGGAAGGTGAAGATCTTAATGATAGGCCTGAAGTTTATGATCCTTCTGATGTGGAGGAAGGTTCTGTCATTGATGAAGAGTTTCCAGCTGATCCAAAGAATGGAATTGTTACCAGTGTTGATATAGTTTCTGCAGCTGTGGAGGATGTTCCAAAAAAATCTTATGCGTCAATTGTGAGTCAATGGTCTTATATTGCCCATTGTAGTCCTTTTTTGTTTTGATCTGTTCTTGGAAATAATGCTGCCATAATTTATGCAGCTGAAAGTTATGAAAGGTAGTAAAGCATCTACCCCAGTCTATGTTCCTACCAGTAGTGTGAAGGTGGCACCTACAATCTTTGAACAGCTGTCAATCAACACTCCAAAACCTGCTTCTCCACCAGAGGCTTTGGCTTCTGCTAGTGGCAGTGCAACTGAGAGCACTGATGTTAACGAAGAAGGTATTTACAACTTCCTAGATTGCTTAATCCCTAGCCATCGCAATTTTAAGATGATAAATATTTAAATGTGATTATTAAAACCATAATGAAAGATAATTTATTGAGGTTTAAACCTTGGTAATTGGTGATGTGGTATTAGAGTAGGTTAAGTGGTTGTAAAGGATCAAGACTGTGGAGTTTGAAGATCTAGCAGAGTTGATAGTTCAAACATCAGTTGCATGTATATTCTTAATGCTTTTTGGTTCTGTGATGTTTTACCTTATGCATGTTACAGCTGAAGGTCACTCCATATATGTACGGAATTTACCTTACAATGCAACTGTTGCACATCTTGATGAGGTGTTTAAAAATTTTGGGCCAATTAAGCATGATGGTATTCAAGTCAGAAGTGGCAAGGTATGGGGTGAATTTTTTTGTTATCTTTACCACTAAGCAATTGTCAGTGTGAATATGCATACATTCTGACGGTTTGGTTTTCTGCAGCAAGGGTTCTGTTTTGGCTTTGTTGAGTTTGAAACATTAAGTTCCATGCGTAGTGCAATTGAGGTACTGCATCATATTTTCTTCACTTGTGGGCTGCCTTGTGTTCTTGTATTCACTGTCAATGTTTTCCTTTGTTAATGAAACTGGTTCCTCCTGTTGACTGGTGTTTTGGGTTTTCTTTTTTAATAGAACTTGTCTGAATGAAATTCTGTATCATTTTCCAACTATGTTCATATCTGTGACTCTGATCTGTAAACCTGGACCATGGAAAATTTCCTCACTGAATTGATAGTGCTGAACTTTTTTTTGGTTCTCCTAGGGGAACGAAGCCTTTCTTAAGAAGTTAATTTCAATCATAAAAGAATATGGTATTGCAGCTAAATCCTTTTGATACTGTTGTCTGATATTAACACTATGCTCAACTACTGAAAAGTTTAATAGCTGCTGGCTTAATTTTTCCTTTAGAGACCGCAAATGATCCTTGAGAATCCTTTTCCAATCTACCTTGAGATGTGTTGGGTATGGTAAGCCAGTAGTTTAATGGTACATCAGATCATGATTCTTTGATTTGTTTCGTAATTATTTCATTTGCTTGTGACCAATTGTAATCACATTGCTCGTTGGCTATATTATTACTCCTATTACTCTCTTTAACTTTGCATGCACATTTTTTTTTTATTTTGTGTTTTCAGGAAGCCTTTTTTTTTTTAGCCAATATTAGTACTTTTGAGTGTTCTCATTCAAGTGAGATTGAGCACCGTGTAATTTTAAGCATTGATTAGGAGTACACTTCTTAGTTGAAATCTAATTTTAAGTATCGATTTTAAGCTTTCATTTGGGATCAGATGTTGATCTTTGAATGCTTATATCTGCATCTATGCCATGTGTGACTGGTTATTTTGTTTAGTGCAATAGAGTTGATTCTTGCCTGCTTATTTGTATTTGGTGCTGACTCCCAAAGCAAATAGGTCTTACTGGGCCATTACTTATTTCCTCATCTTTCTGTTCAATTGTTGGATTGGATCCCATCATTGGGTGACACAAAGTAGACTAACATGCATGCAAATCTGCACTGACAGTTGATAACTCCTTTATTGGTTTTACATGACCCCAATGATTTTCGCACTCATTAGATGCTTGGCCACAAATTTGGTGTAGATTGCATTGCTTATTGGAGGGGTGCATGAGTGTGGATTTCTCTCTCTCCCTCTCCCTCTTTTGGATGCACACACACACACACAGGTGCTTGTGCATGCAATTTCATGCATGTGTGCAAGCAATTTTCAGGCTTACTACCATTCTCCTTTGTTTTAAAGTGGAATATTGATTCAATTTGTCTAAAAGTGAGTGTTAATTTCATCTCGAGAATTATGCAGCTTATCAGAGGATCAGTCTGGTTATTTGTGCCATTAATTTGGTTGTTTTTAATCAAATTCCAGGCTTCACCCATAACTATAGGGGATCATCAAGCTGTTGTGGAGGAAAAGAGAACCAACACTCGAGGCAAGTTTATTTTCTGTATACCATAGTTCTCTTACCAATTTTTTGTTTCGAGTTGTTGCTCCTTGATGTCTACCTTTGGTGTTCTAAATGGAATTCGAATTTATTGAGAATGCTGGTTTGCAGTTAGCATCAGTGGGAGAGGGAAGTCTTCTATGGGAAGAAGTGGGTTTCGAAATGAAAGCTTCAAAAGTCGTGGGAACACAGGCAGTGGTCGGGGTTATGGCAGGAATGAATTCAGAAATCAGTCTGAGTTTTCAGGTCGACCCAGGGGTTCAAGTGGGCGCTTTGGGGAGGATTATCAGCAGGGTAATCAGAATGATAGCAGAAGGGGAGGGCGTCAAGGTGGAGGAGGAAAAGTTGGCTCTGTTTCTACTTAAATGTAAAAGGCAATTGAAGGTGGGCAGGTCAGTTTTTGATGGTATGAATGAGGGATGTCAAGCGCATTAGAGATTAGGTTTCTGATATTCACATTTGCAACTGCTTTTATTAATGTTAATGTGAGTCATTGTTCTGGCCTCGCTGTTGCGGGCCATATCATAAACTTACACTAAATGAAATGTGTTTTTTTTAAATCAAAGCTGTAGAATTTCTTAAAATGTCCTCTCTCGGACACACGTGCATGCACACACTTAATGTGGGGCCTTTGAGGAAGATATGTTATCAGCAGCTCCTCTAGATAGCCATGGGTTTATTGAGTTGAATTTTGATGCCAACACCATCTTAGCAGGTTTATGATCTCTTAGAAACTATGCACATAATAGATGCATTATATGTCGCTAACTGATCTACCAACATGGTTTAGATGCTTCATATCTTCAGGCAAGCACATTCTTTCTGCTGCTTCTCTCAATCAAAGTCTCAACGTGATGACACAGAGAGCAGGCGTCAAAACAGAGTTTGGATGTTCAACTTGCATCTTTGCTGCAGCCCAAAAAACTGACATTAGGCTTATGTTTGGTAAAATGTAATAAAGAGAGGTCAGATGCAATGCAATGAATTAGTTTTCTTCAAGTTTTATATCTTCATTACATTTTAATTACATGTTACAGGCAAGTCATTAATCATAAGAGCGGCTGCATTATATAACTTGGTCCATGTATTGAAACTTGGGCTGTAGCAAAATTCAAACTCAGCTTGATTTCTGCAAGTTAAAACAAAATTTGATGCAGCAAAGGCCGCAGAGCCACCAAATATGGAGAGAGCAGAGCAATCACAACCTGCCAAGGGGATCCTCGGGCACAAGATTAGAAACGAGAGGGACCCAAAAACAATAATCCTAGGCTAAAAAAGAGAAGAAGAGGACCCTTAGGTCTTGTACACCCCAATGGTTACCTTTTGGGAGAATATAATGGTCCCGTGATAAAGTATCAAAGAGGCTCGATTCGAATTTAATGTATGTCGTCAAGCACTCTAGCTCCGAGAGTAAGCAGGACAGACTCTAGGTCCGGGGAGTAAGCAGGACGGTCTCAATTCACAAGAAGGAAGTTTATAGAACTTTTAAAGAGAAGGGAATAGGGTCGTGACATAAGGCCGAACAAAGCCCCGGGGTCGGTAGCCGCCGATAGGATTCCTAATTCCTCGGCCTTTGAGAGGAGACCCAGTTTCTCTATTGTTGACAGGGAAAGGCCAAACTTCTCTGCTGCGGATAGGAGGCCAACTTTCTCACTGCTTTGGTAAGCAGCTTCAGTTGCTCTACCCTTGTTAGTATAGCTTAATTGGTGTTGAGGTCACCAATTGGCTGCTCTTTGGCCCCCGCTCGCCGAGAGGAAAAGACAGCTGAATTCTGCATTGTCATCCTCCTCGTCATACTCACACGGTGGATTAGATTAGAGTGCCTAATTCTTAACAGACACTCTAGTAATTAAAAATTCAGACAATTATTCACGAGAACTCGAATTCTACTAAAAAAGATGCAAGGTTTATTTTTATTACGTATCTCATAATCATGCTCTTTCGAATCAGTAAAAGAAAAAAAAATAAATAAACAACGGAGAGTGTTCCCGAACATGGGTTTGAACGAAGAAGTGCACAGAAATTGACTGACCTTCTTGGAGCTAGACAGTTCTAGCGGCCGATGGCAATGGTTTCTGAGAAGACATGGACCTTATCAGAAGAGAAGGCTCGCCGTGTACAGTTTTCTTCCTTTTTAGCAGAAGAAGATGAAGTGAATGGAAATCCTTTGCTTCCACAAAATGCTGTCGCCTCCATTTTCCCTTTTTTTAAAAAAATATTTATATATTTTTTCTCTCTTCTTTCTCTCGCTCCCTTGCTTTCTCTGTCACTGCTGCGTCTGCTTGAATTCGCCGCGGCGCCTTCCAAGCCTCGGTGACTGACCGATGGACGAAGAAGAAGATGATGTTCGTAGGTTGGATTTGGGATGTCATCTTCTCCACGTGGCACCACGTGCTTGGCCATTCCATACCATGTCTGTCATCGATTGGTACGTCAATGCTCTTTTATCTATATTACAAGAATGACAAGTGCTAAGCAGAAATCTTATTTAGTGCATATAATTTGATACTGTGTAACTGTAATTAGACTAAATAAATAATATTGAGTATTTTTAAAAAAATAAAGATCAAATATATATAACATCAAATATAATTTTGTCATATAAATTATATTTTATCTAAATAATATGTCCATGTATTAGCGTCCGACAACTGTTATGATATAATAATTTTTGCACATAATTACAATATTTTTCTTTTTTTTCTCAATCACAATAATTGTTAAATTATCATTTTTATAAATTTCACTTTTTTTTCTCATAATTTGAATCTAAGATCTTTTAGATTGATGCTTATTCTAGTTATTAAAGGGTTAATTACTTTACCAAATTAATTTTATTTTTGTTTTTTTACTTATAATCCATAAAGCATAAAGATTTCATATTTTATTATACTTAAGTATTTGTTGTATTTTATAAATAAAATAACTAATATTAAATAAATAATAATGTTTAACAAAAAATAAAAAAAAAATTAGGAATTACTTTTAACTCTCTTTTTATAATATCTATGAAGAATATAAATCTTAATTCGAATTAAGAACCTTAAACTAAATAAAAGAAATGTCAATATTAAAATTTGTATTATTTAATTTAAAAATTTTGTTAACCTAACAAATAACATTAATTTCATAAACATTGATGTAATCTTAATTAATAAGAAGATATTATTCACAATTATAAAAGAATTTGTATTAAATAATATTTATTGAATTAAATTTAATGTGTTTGATTATTAAAATAAATTTTAATATTTTTAAGAATAAAATATATCTCAATATTTAATTGAATTCAAATTAACACTTCTTAAAAAAATCATAAAACTTTAATTTTAAAAACATATAAATATTTGATTTAACTTTAAAATTCTTTTATTAAAATCATATAGTTTATAATATTTAATATTAATTTAATAATTAATTTATAATATTTTAATAAAATTAAGAAGTATTTAATTTATTCAATTATAATTTTTTACATATGTTTAAAAATTATTTGACATAAATACATGTAAGTAAGAAAAACAAAAGAAAAAAAAATAAGTTTTAAAAATCAAAAATTCTTTTTTTGTTTTTTAAAAATATTTTTAATTTTTTATTAAAATAAAAAATTATAATTTAAAACTTATTATTTCTTAAATTACTCTCAAATTTATTTTTGTTTAAATACTCTTAATTTAAATTTTTATTTTTTGTTAAATAAAATATGAATAAAAAACACAAGCTAATTAATATATTCATCGTTTTGATATCTTATATAATTTATATAAATATATGGGAAAAAAAATCTTTTATAAATGATAGGATGATGATATTATATGCATCACCAATACTTATTAGCCGACTAATCTATCAAAAATTCAAATTGGTGCCCAAAAATTCTAACAAAAAGAAAGCCGCGCCACTAAACCCCAAAAACCCTAATTCTGAAATTGGGCAGTCTGTTGCCTTCTCTCTCGGGTGCATACATCCATCCATGGCAGACACTCTGGTTTCTCTTGACAAGGTCAAGGCTTTCTGGCACTCTCAGGTTCACAATGAAGAGAAGTGGGCCCTCAATATGGTATCTCTCTCTCTCTCTCTCACATGCATGAGCTCTTCAATTTGAAATTTGTCATTTGATTTGGTAAATCTTTTTTGAAGTTCAAATCGTGCTCTAAGATTTTTATTCTACTGTTGTATTTTAGGTCATTTGTCTGAGTGAGCAACTGTTCATTTATTTCTTCTCTTGAAACCTATGCTTGCGCATGTGTTGTCCTTTGTTTATGCATGCCTCTATAGGCTTTATGGACTACTTGGCTTGGGAAAATTCGGAAGGGTGCACCTTAAGAAAGTTAAATAGGGAGAAACCGTTGATAGTAATTGAACGGCATGAATTGTCAACATCAGAAAATTGGAGTTCTATGAAGAGTTTAAGGTTCATGATGTACTTGGAGTGGTAGGTGCTTTTGATGGAAGCTTGTATATTGAGTAGCTAAACTGCATAGTTCTCTTGTCAGTAATCTGCATGCCTTCCATTATTGGGAAAGTTAAGTTATTGGCTTTGTGGGGCTTCCTATATAACTTCTACTCTAATTGGCTGAAACTTAAAGCTTTGGCAATTGAAGTGGGTAAGCTATATGTTCAGAAAAAATGCTCAATCTGTTAAGAGTGATTTGTGCTTCTGAATGCAAGAAAAGACGTTAGAGGATTATCTTTTTCCAAAGGCACAGAACAGATGTTTAAGCATTTTGTTTGTTATGGTTATTATAATGTAAAAGAAGAAATCATTCCTGGGGATTGCTTGTCTACATTTACATTTGTTCCATTTAAAAGAAAACCCCAAAAAGAAAGAACATGGAGTGCACTTTACTAAACTAACATCAATAATAAAGTTTTTGAAAATTGTAACCAATGTTACGTGTTAGCATTTTTCAACCACAACCTGGTGTGGCATCTATGACTGAGGTCCTTGACAGCAACTTTCAATTATCAAATGATAGCAATTCTCAGCGAAGAGGCCAGATTTCTTATTGTAAATGTCTCTCTAGCAGCAAGTGAGAAATTCTTGATGAGGTTAGGGAAATTCTCAAAGATAGGTTCCTCCTTTATTTTTTCCTTTGTTTTTGCATTTAGAGGTTTGAGTTACAGGTTGCCTTGGGAAATGGAATCAAGTTGGGTTACCAATTCATATTTATTTTCTAGTTTTCTATTCTTCAAATCAAACGTAGAACTTGACTTGAAACCAACAAAATAACCCATAAGCTTATGGGGCGGGGCTGCAGTTATTCTCAAAAACAATACATGAAACACCTAAATGAAATGGAACAGGATTTATTCCAATGTGATTTATTCAAAGGACTTATAGGAGTTTGGAATTTCTGGAATCATTATTGGTTATATGTAGTTATCTTTCATACAGTTTATGGTGCATTATATCTTGTTATCTATTGTTTCTTGGAGAGGGATGTGGAGAATTTTAGTTGCTCTATAGTAACAATTCTTTTCCTTTTTATTGCAGAAACTGCTGCGTGCTGCTGGATTGTTCATGGGATCCATAGTCTTGATGCGGAATTATGGTGATGTTGTGGCAGTCTGAAGGTTTTATGAAGAGTAAAATATGGAGGGCCCAATTACCATCGAGTTAGCAATCCATAGGTTTTGTTCCCTTTATTTTGAAAGGAGAGTTTTAGATTTATGGGTGCCACCCTTTGCATCTCATTCATCTGCAGAAAATTGAAAAACCCTATCGGTTTGGTGGCTTTTGAACATGAACTTGTGTTTCCATTAGCTTTTCAAGTGTTGGAAAAAAGCTCATACGAGTTAAATGACTTGCTTTTGTATGCAAAGCCGTTTGGAAGGTGTTCAGTTGCCTCACAGTAATTGCTAGTAACTGGTGGATGGATATTTGTTGACTGTTTTTATTGCACATTTTGCATTGCACAATTTCATGCACATGGCCACCGTGGTTTTAACCTCATGCCAAGTATGGTAGTTGATGTAATTGCTTATGCTTTGATAACACTAGATCTACTTAATGTTTCTCCACATCGAGAGGCTGTGAGCCCATGTTTGTTGCATTACTGCTTCAACAGCTGGATGCATGTGATGTGACCATAGTGTAGCACACAGGGACGTGGGGTTTCCCAGTAGACAGAATGAGTGGTTTCTTTCGGATGTTTATATGTATGGTACATGAGATCGGTCCCACAACACAATACTGCAGAGATTTGGTCTGCTGGCTTTCTTTGATATTGGAGGGGCAAACTTGGACTCTTTTCCCGTTTCGAATGCCGGATTTTCGGTTTCTTATGCCAACTTGATCAAGTCAATGTTGGAGTCCACCTCTTGGAAATGACAAAAAATAAAGAAAAGGGCTACCAAATAATTTAGTCTGCAATGTGGAGGGGGTCGCTTCCTGCTAGTAACAATGTAGCAGTTGTTTGCCTTCGAGAAGGAACAAACATTTAAAAAGAATGGCTAAGAGACAATAGCAGCAGACGTTGTGCATTAATGGCCACAGCTAGACATGTTTGGTCGTTCCAGTATGAAGGATTGTCATTGCCTAACTGTTGTCTGCGACCCTAATCGCAGCCACAAGCTAGGGGCAATCACTATGTGGCTCCAAGCTATCTTGGCCCCAGTCGGTGCCGGGGTCAATGCCATAGCTCGTCATGGATTGGCCTACTTGTTTCAAAGTCAATTGTAACTTGTCAGCAGACGATTAAATTGAAGAGTCTCATTGCTGTCATGATCGCGTCACTTGTAGCATTGTAACTTGTTTATCTAGCCTTGATTTTTAAAATTCGCTATTCTTTCACTGTTGTTTCTCTCCTTAAGAATTGTAACTTGTTTATCTAGCCTTTATTTTTTCGTTTTTCTTAAAAATTATTTATTAAAAAGGGAGAGACAGGAACCCACAGCCAGGCAGCCCACTTTGTAATTCCAAAAGAAAACGTTTTCCTGATAGACAACCTAAGCTAGGAATTTGAGTTGATATTTTACAATTGAATTGGTAGTATAATTTAATTCTGTTTCTTTTCTCTGTTTTTTTTTTTTAGTAGAATTCAAAGTCAATGTGACTGTAATTGAATTGGCTGACTTCGGCAGATAAGGTTAAGAAACGAGGATTTTTTTTTTTTGGGTTAAAAATAATGCAAAAAATGTAACAAAGACAAGCCCCCTGTCCAATTAGATCTTATTTTACAAAGGCATTTACCGTTTTTAGTGCAATTTAAACACTTAGCCTTCCGGTACTCGTGCGGAAATGGTAACTTTTTCAGGGTTGAAAGTAATTAGTGATAGTACCTAAAAAAAATTAAAAAAAAAAAAGTTGCGGCACTGCATAATAAGATAGATCATTATCTTGAAATTACAAAAAGATAAATTTTGGTATTTAAGGGATATCATTAATTATTTTTAAAATAAGATGGAAACGTATATTTAATTTTTTTATAATAATATTTATATTACGAGTGAATTCTCTAACAATTATATTACAATGGGTGGTGGTAGTTTGTGCACTTTAAAGAATAAAACTTTGTGTGTGTATATATATATAGTTTTTATTCGATGAGAACCCCAAAACATCATGCATGGGCTTGGAAGTTCCCAACAGAGAGGGGAATGGGCACTTCTGGTCTTCAACATTAATATATATATATATATATAGATAGATAGATAGATAGATAGATAGATCAACACGTCAAGTACGTTCTCCATTAGAACTATTTCGTCCATATCAAAGACCAAGTACGAATCTAAGATGTATCAGAATATGTCTACGGAATATTCTCAGATTTTCAGATGGATCCACGGCCGAGAACATAGGAATCATGGTACTGGATCACATCACCACCAAAGACTTTGACTTACAAGTTGCAACTTTCAAGGACAAATGAACAAACGAGGAGCAAGGGAACCCAAACCATTCGAACATAAAAGCACACAAAGCACGGTGTGGCATGCTAACATTATACCTATAGGCACCTTCACTTTTGTCTAAATTGGCCGTGATTCACAGAAAGAGAGAAAGGGACATAGCCCCACGAAGATGAAGATGAGTTTACCTCGTGAGTATCCAAACCGTTTCTTTTAACAGTAGTAGACTTCCCGGAATTTTCGGTTTCTGGGGGCTGTTTGATTTTTGGTTGAGTGTGATCCTGATTGAGTTTCTTTGGCTGTGTACCTTGTCTTCCATTTTTTTCAGTTCCCTTCCCTTTACACTTGCTTTCATGTTCGTGGAATCTTTTCTCAAATCAACGGCAATGATATTGAATTTAAGTTGATATTTAGACAAATCAGGTTTTTTTTTTTTTTTTTTTTTGGTTGATTGGTGTGATATGAACCTTGGAAATAAAGCCTCAAAAACTAACCATTGAGAAAGAGAGCCCAAGGTCAATATAAATTCCCCGTTGAAATCTCATATTTTTTATGGGAGACTAAGTCTCATGCCTTGTAATTAGAATCGTAACATAGTTCGAAACGGAAGCCTGAAAATCCTTGCTTGCCTTCCTTGTGATTGTGTTCTTCTATTGTGTGTATCATTCTTGTCAATCAGTGAATATAGATAGATAAGCTGACAAATTCTTTTCTGATTTGTGACGAATGGGCAGATTTTGTTGCAATCATATGTCTATCGCTTGTAGCTGTGTGTGCTGCAAGGCCATTCTATCCTCTTCCTAGTAAAATAAGCCATGCAAATAAGCAACCTCTCCAGACTTCCCGCCCCTATAACATTGGCCATCGAGGATCCAATGGAGAGCTTCCTGAAGAAACCACTGCTGCCTACATGGTAAGAATGGGCATGCAAGTTATGGCTGGTTTATTTGTGCCTTCCCCTTTATGTTCATAAGTTTTGGTTTCGAAGCTGGTGAATTATTGCTGATAGATTGCAAGAAAACAAATCAGTTGATTGAATATTTTCACATTCATAATTAGAGGCAGTTCAATCCCATTGGTCAGTCAATCAAGCAAACTTTATTAATTAAGGACAAGATAAAAAAAGAAGGTGGTATGATTTTTGGTTGAGCAGTTATTTGCATATTTGCACAATTTATTTTTTAGCTGGATCCTGAATTCTTTATCTTGTTTCATTCAAGAGAAGAATTCACCTGTATATGTCATTTACATTTCTATTCTTTTGCTTGGAACATTTTAATTCACATTATTAGATATTAGGCAGTGATTTGTTGGATTTTGTACCTTCTATAATTTTCAGAGAGCCATTGAAGAGGGAACAGACTTCATAGAAACTGATATCTTATCATCTAAAGATGGTGCCCTCATTTGCTTCCATGATGTTACTCTGGATGACACGACTGACATAGCAGACCACAAGGAATTTGCAGATCATAAAAGAACCTATGAAGTCCAGGGGGCAAACGTCACTGGCTTTTTCACAGGTACAGACTTTACTCCCCTTCACCTAATTGATGACCATTCTGAGCTGCTTAAATGATTTATAAATTTTCTGGCTATCAGTTATGTCCTGCAGACCCTTCTACAAGCTTGTTCATATTACTAAGTTTTAAGTGCAGAAATGAACCTGAAAGTTTTTCACTATTACATGCAGTTGATTTTACCCTGAACGAACTAAAGCAGTTGAGGGTTAAGCAGCGGTACAGCTTCCGGGATCAACAATATAATGGTTAGTTTCTCTTGTCAGTTAAATGCATTGGCATTCACATTTCTCCCTTGGACTTCTTGTTGTGCATTTTCAATTCAGAGATATTTTAAACTACATCATCTTCATAGTTAATAATATGATGGCACGAGAAATCATATTTCTGCACTGTCCTCTAAAAATCAATAGAAATTTCATTGATTATGACAGTAGCTAACAGCTTAAACATAATTCCATTGTGGATCTAGCAACATAATTCTTCCATCTACAACTACATCAGTACTGTTGTTATGTGTCATAAAAGCTTATCCTTTTAACAACTCACTTTTATCAGCTTTACCCTCGTTCTTAAGCTAGAACCTTCTGTGCTTGCCCATTAGGAAGTCTTGGGAGAAATATGAATCCCCACATTCTATGATATTGACGGCCAAATGGCTTATTATGCTTCAATTCCAAAGTGACTTGTGTAGTGGGAATGGACAAATGATATGCAAGGAAACAGCATTAAATGAATCTGTGTTGTTAAAAGAAGATGTCTAAGTGGTTATGGTTGATATGTCTAAGTTGTGTTCTGAGTATCATATCTGAAAATTTGTGTAGTTGACTTGCTGCTTAAGAAAATCATTCTGTTTTTTCATTTCATTTGACGAAAAGTAAATTGTGGAGCTTCTAATTGGTTGTAATAGTTTTATTTTTTCAAGTCATGACTCATTAGAGACATGCTTTGTCAATTTACCATTTTCAAAAGTTTGCTTACTGCATGCTGGAACAAAATTTTCATTGTGTAAGTCTATGTGGTTCCACTCTTTGCTTAAATCATTCCCATATGAAAGGTGTTTTTACTGTTACAAGTTCTACAATAAAGATTTCTGCTCTAGCAGTGATTACATGAAAAGCCTATTACTTTGTGGGGCTGGCATAACAGCGAAACTGATTATGCTCATGTTGTTTGTGCATCAGGAAAATTTCCTATTATAACTTTTGAAGAGTTCATATCAATCGCACTGGATGCAACAAGAGTTGTTGGAATATATCCAGAAATTAAAAATCCAGTATTTATTAATCAGCATGTAAGGAAATTCTTCTTGGTTTATATGATTTGTTTAAATCCATTTAACATCTGAACAAAATTTTCTCATAGCATCACTTCTCTGTAGGTCCATGTAGTGTTGGACATATAGAATAGAAGATTTCTGCAAAGCACGTAACAATTCTTATTCTCTTGCTGCATTGTTTCTGCTTTCCATCAGAACATAAAAAATATGAGCATCTGGTATCTAAGAAGATTTAATATGTGATGTGGAAGTTTCTGTTTCTATATATGGTCTATAAATTGGTGAATTATTCACGTATCTTTATAGAAAATACTTTTGAAGCCTCTACTGTTTGAACTTTTCTCCAACAGGTCAAATGGCCTGGTGGTAAGCGATTTGAGGACAAGTTTGTGGAGACACTAAAGAAGTATGAATACAGAGGTTCTTATATGTCCGAGCATTGGATGAAACAGCCTGTATTCATCCAGTCTTTTGCTCCAACCTCGCTGGTGTACATATCAAATCTGATAGACTCACCAAAAATCCTGTTGATAGATGATGTTACCATCCCAACTCAGGACACTAATCAGGTATGTGTTCCGTCCAAGTGCAATCCACCTATACAGTTTATGCTCTGGTGATCTGTAACTTCTTTCCATCATGATCTAAAATCATTTTTACTCAAGTTGTATAATAGTCCTAGGAAGTGCTGGAACTCTAGAAACTTCCTCCTAATTTATAGGAGTTGATGTTACAATGAGATTACCTCTTTTACTTAATGCTATATTCAGACTCAGTAATCTCTACAACAAATTTCCCTGTAACTGCAAATTGTTTATTTTCCCTTACACTGAGGTGCCAAGTCGGTTTGTTCTGCTACCTGATAGTTTGAGCTACCGAAATGTCTGGCCTGTTGATGACAACTAAACGTGTAATTTACTTTCTCAAATGTCTGATTAATGTGCTATGATTTGAACCTTCATCGTACACATTAGAGTTTTGAATTTTTGGAGAATGATAGTATTCTTGCTTTGCAGTCATACTGGGAAATCACTTCCAATGCTTATCTTGACTACATAAAGGATTATGTAGTAGGCATTGGACCTTGGAAGGATACGGTAGTTCCGGTGGTTAATAATTATTTGGAAACACCTACAGATCTTGTTGCCAAAGCGCATTCCCATGACCTACAGGTAAATTTCTCTGTTTAAGGCTATTTTCTTCTTCTTCTTCTTGTTTTTTTCCTTTTCTTAACAGGGGAAATAACACAGTTTTACTATTATATAGGGAAAGTAGGGTGGTTTTTGAGTGGATTATCTTACTATTTTAGTTTAGAAGTATGGTTGATTTTCATTCACAAATCTGTATACTGAATATTGACTTGTAATTCTGATCTGGACACAGGTGCATCCTTACACTTACCGGAATGAGAACAAATTCTTACACTACAACTTCCATCAGGACTCATACGTAGAATATGATTACTGGATCAACAAGATAGGGATCGACGGGCTCTTCACTGACTTCACAGGCAGCCTGCATAACTTTCAGGAATGGACTTCACCTCCCCCTAAACATGGCAGCGACAATAACAGGGCATCCAAGCTATTGGAACAAATTTCATTGCTGATCTCTTCATATAAAAATGGATGAGATAAGGGGCTTTTATGTATCATTATTTTTCCGATAACATCAACATAATATTGATTTAAGGTGCAAGGCTTAATTACAAATTCAATCGTGCATTTATGCACGTATGTGCGGCTCGCTAGATGCTGGAAACAAAAAATTCAGTTTTTTATTCAAGCACACTACGCACTAGAGAAATTTTAAGATAAAATTTGTCCCATTATTTAGTTCTTTATATATATATATACAAGTACATTCAGGTTTAATTTATATGGACAAATATTTTCAGCATTCTCATAATTGTTTAGAACAATCTACCATTGTTTATTGAGCTAATATATAAAATCTAATATTTTACATATCGGTCTCGATTATAAGGTTAAAAACAGGCCTACTGCAAATCCTGTCCTACACAAACAGCTAAAACCATAGAATCTGCCAAGAAATCTATTTGTCCCTCAGATGCCAAAATTTCTTGAAATTGCTTAATGATTGTATTTGTATCTGTATCTATGAAGAAAATATATAATCATAATTTGTACTTCACGTTACCAATTTTTCTCTTATTGCCCTGGAGGTTAAAGCATTGGGTTCCTGAAATACTAGGCACAAAAGATGTTTCAGGGCTCCACACTCTTGAAAGCAATGTACCTGATCACTGCTGCAATTAGCATAGCAAGCACCCACCGATTTTTCCAAATCATACAAAGGTCAAAAATGAAAAGTTCACCCCCCCCCCCTCGCAACAAGAGCTAAAGAGGCAGTATGTTAGAAGCTGAGAGCAGATTGAATTTATCAAAACTAGCAGCACAGAATTTCTAAACATGTACTATGGATAACAGTTGGAAAGCCAACACTAAACCCCATTTAGCCTCCTTTAAGAGAAATAGCTGTAATCACAATTTGCATATGGAATTGGAGGTATATCGACAACCATTGCAAAAAAGGTGAACTATCTGTCCTAACGAGAACCTCTCATCTTCGAAATGTCTTCCAGCAAGAGTCTAGATTCAGCAGCATAATCAACTGGAGTGACAGCCTTAACTGTTATTCGCTGCCTCTTCTCATTGTTGTACTCATTCTGAGAAACAGCAACCCTAAATAGATGAGGCTTCCAAGTGGCTTTCTTCAGTTTCAGTTGGTAAGAGTTTCCATCTCCCTGAGAAAGACAAAGAAAGGATATAGAAATTGCTTTCCATTATTTCGCAAGGCAAAGTAATATGATCTTTTACTAATTTGGTTTTGGGCTCGCACTTACCACTGATTTCAACCTATCAAGCTCATCTGCAGAGCAGCCAATGATCTTCTCCGCTTCTTCATTAAAAGAAGAAACCCAGCCTTCACCACTAGAATCTGAGACTCTAACTACCATAATATACCTACAAGCAGAGGGACATAAGACTCAACACACCAAATCACATCAACTTGCCACAAAAGTGGCTAAATCCTAGTAACTCATTTCCCTTGGTTGCTCCTACCTCAAACTGCATTCTGTATCATTCTTCTGGCATCCCTCGCACCAATACCCACTTCCAACAGCATCAGTCACTTTCTTGTTGCATGTCTTGCAAGCCCGATACCACATGGTCTGGTCAGGCTTGACAAAGCTCACACATGCTCTTATGCTGAAGAACATGGGCTACACAAGACAAAGACACATTAGCAATAATTGCAAGTCCCTTTGTCCTTTTCATACATCAATTAAATTTTATTGAACACAGTGAAGCAGCTTCAACAATGAACAAAGACTATTGCTTGAATACTAAACATCTATGATCTAAAAAAGTTGAATGGCCATAAGAGATTAATCAAGCCCATATGTTCTATACCTTGTCAGCACCCAAGGATGGGTTGCTTAGTATGTGAGAGATGGAGACTCTATCAGAATACATGGATCTTACTCCAGTCTTGGTTGATGGGCTCAAACCGGACACAACAGAGACCATTGATGTTTCTTTACCTTCAGAATCATACCTTACAAGGAATTCATATGTAATTTCAACAGATTAGTTGCAAGAAAGTCTGAAACCAAAACACAGTGGCTCACATGGCAGTATGATAGAGCAAAAGTAAAAATTTACCAGCTCCTCAGCTTCCTTGACTCGGGAATATCTGGATCAATGTGCACTGTGCTTCTGACTATCGTAGACAGAGAAACACCTAAAAAAGTTCGTGAAACAGTGCAGATTAGTACCACTCTATTTCCCGATAAGCCAAAGCCATACTCCCACGACCACGTTATGATGGTAGAAGATTACCTTGAAAGTCTCCAGCTCTAAGGGATTTGATGGCAACTATAGGCGACTTATCAGCATTGTCAAGCAACTCCTGCCCCACATTGGTTGCAAGCTCATTCCACAATGACACCACAACAGACTTCTTCCTGTGTTGTAAGAGTGTATTTCTTTCAATAAACGAAAAGAATAACAATGAAAACAATCAGAAAAACAAAACATTACACTCACGTCTCATCTGCGATGGTAATATCACGTTTTGGAATGGTCTCATTGTTGCTCTTTCTTCGAATACTCATTGTTGGTGAAACACTCTGAACGATTCCAATAACATCTGATCACAACATAATAATAATAACAAAAAAGACATTATTACAGGAGGGAAAACACAAAGACAAGTCACATAATTAAAGCCAAGCTCTAAGAGAATTCTTACCAACCAGCTCCTTTGAATTAACATATAGACCTAATTGATCAATTGGGACAAAATTGAATCTTGTTTCCGGAATAAAAGCTGCTTCATTACTTGCCTCTTCCACTTCAGAATTCTCGTTTAAAGTCATCTCATAGTCATTCTGCACTGTCTTAAATTGCTTGTTAGCAACTTTCAGAGTCCCTTTTGATACATAAAAGACCTTGCCTAACTCAAATTTCTCAAAGAATTTCCTTGCAGCCTCATTGAACATTGTTGCTTGTATCTGGGTACCCTGCAAATTAAAAACATGCCCACTTCATCACTCCTTATATATACATATACATATACATATACACACACCCACACCCACATCCAATCAAACATTCTAATTCAAATGTAAAGAACTAAAATTGACTGACATCTTCATCTGTTAGCTCCACATTGAAGACACATCCTTCTCCTCTCACATTCTTATAGGTGCGCATATTTCCTTTGCTTGTAACACGGACCTTAATCGTCCAATTCCCTTGGTATGGATTCAAGGAAACAAGAGGATGGATTCTCCGCGTCATGGCCATTCTTGCAGCCGGAGCCATACTGTTATTTGAACATAAACAATACATAAATGCACATTAACCAAAATTTCACTACAACGCACAAACAACAATGAACAAGAGAAAACCAGTCAAAAACATAAAGGAAATACTCACTTCCCACGCTGTTCATGCACTATTTGGGCAGCAGACTTGGTAACAATTTCTTCCCTTGGCTTCAAAAGAAGCCCAGTGGATTTTGTTCCTCCAAAATCAGTCTTCATCTCATTTTCTTGCTTTGGCTTCAATATTATGCCAGCATCTTCCTGTTTCACATCAGCCTTAACCTCCATTTCAAGTGCAGGAGAAACAACTTCACATTTTGTAACAATCAGATACCTACAATAATCAACACATCCCAACCAGGCAAAAAAAAAAAAAAAAAAAAAAACCCAATTAAAAACAAGAAAACAAAGAAACCCCACAATGAATTAATACTAAGATTATTATTATTATCCTCATTATTATTATTATTATGTAAAAAGAGATTATATCAAACAAAAAAGGGGGAAAAGGAAAAGATTTATACTTCTCTGATTTGCTGGGAATTTCATTAACCGTGTAATCAAGAACACGAATCAGACCCAGGTTTTGAATATTCCCAGAAATGATCTCTGGGGAGAGACGAGAGCTGAAAATTGCTTTTATTTTTAACTTCCCGTCAGTGGCATCAAACCTGCATAAACAAACGAAATACATAAATGACGAAAACCTGAAAATAACCTGAAAAGGGGTTCAGAAGCATAAATTAAATTTCCGAATCCACGCATTGATGGGCACTAAAATCCTTTTAGGCCAAACAAAAAATCGGAAGTCGGAAATCCAATGAAAATTTTTTGACGGACAATCAACAGTAGGATGCAACATAAACATCAATGAATTACTCAGACACAAATGCTTGGAGAAACAGAGAAAGACAAGTGGTAGAGATGTGGGAGTGGAAGGGTACCCGTAAGATTTGCCTTTGGGCTCAAGATTGGTGACTTGGACAACGATCTCCAGGAGATGAGAAGGAGAATCCGGTTTGGGCATCGAAATCAAAGTCTCAATAGCATTTTCACTCACTGACTTCCCCATTTTTCTCTCTTCTTCTTCTTCTACTACTCCTACTACTACTAGTTTGATAAACAATATCGCACCGTCTCCTTTTCTTCTTTTGTTGACAGACAGCGGAATAGAGATGAGAATAAGCTTTTGATTTGAGCTAAGGTTTTTAGTTAAAGGGAAGATTTAAAATAAAATAAAATGAAAGTGCTTTTTGTTTTTTTTTTTTTTTTTCTGATTTTGGCGCCTGTAAATTTTTTCCATTTTGGCGCTTTTCAAAGTGTTTGGTTTTGTTGTTTTCAAAAAAAAAAAAAAAAAAAACTCCCGCCCCCGCGCTTGTTTTTTCTTTTTCTTTTTTTTTAAAAAATTCCTTTTTTGCTTTTACCGTTGAAGGAATTCGACGGACGGATTTCAGAAATCAGTCTCTCTCGTTCCGTTGGATCTTGGGCTCTGTCGAAGCCCTTTGGGTGGGACCTATTGTTGGGCCTTTTGCATTGACATTAAGCCCATCATCTGCATAGATTCTTTTTTTTTTTTTTTTGGCAATAATCTGCAAATCTTACTCACACATTGTAGTATTAGAGGCCAGTAATAATCTTGGTGTGTCTCTCTTTATTTTGTTCTAACATCTCCTTTTAATAAAAAGAATAATTAAGGTAAGAAGTATGCACTGTATTTAGTTGTAAGGAATTTTGCTTAAGAGTAACTATTATAAAGATAATAGGTTGTTTCTTCAAGAGAGATGAAATGAAAAACTCAACAAATAATTCTTAATTTGAATGTATAAAAACAGTAATTAACATCTTTACTATAACCTTTTTTATAATTAAAAAAAAATTAGCATGACAATAATAATGGTAAATCATATCTGCAGTGCTGTTACGTATTTTGTGATAATTTGGATTTTGAAAGTGCTTGAATTTCCTTAATTAGATCAGCATTAATTTTCCTACTCCCTTTTCTTTCTTTCTTTCTTTTTTCTTTGCACATATATAAGAAAGGTAAGGAAGGAACACAAATGGCTGACCGGGTGCGACCAAGATTATTGTATTCAGGAACAAGCGCATCATGACTCGGGGATTGTTTTGAATGCAATGAACTTTCACTATTACAAAGCCACAAGTGTTTCTACAATATGAAATTGACTGGTAAGGATGAAGGTACCAAAAAAGCTTGGAAACAAACATGATTTGTGATCAGCAGAGACTTTTGATTCTAGAGACATACTGAAACATAATTAGTGAAACTGCTATCCGAATCTTAATTTTGGGTCTAAAACAACTAAGGTGATCATTCAGAAACTGCAACATAAATTAATGACCACTTTTAAGTGTATCTTTTGGTAAACACTTGGCTGCATATGAAGATTGCAGCACTAATTTCACGGGGACATTAATTGCAACATACATGGACAGCTTGCTACAGAATGGCCAAAAAATAAAGATTCGGATCAGCCAATCTCGTCCCCTATCAACAACAGCAGAACCGGCAACGGCAATGGCAATGGGGAAGGCAAGAGCACCACTTGAAAAGAGCCACTGCATTTAGAGTTACTCTTGGGGTGGTTGCTTGCTTGAGGTTTTGCGGGTGTGGCTCCAGAGCATGAGACTGCTGCCGTGGAAATGGATGCCCCTTGGAAGATAGTAAATCGCTTTTATCATCCCTTGTCAGGCTGCAGATAATTACCCATCATAAGCAATTGATCCACCTTATGTTTTACACATATATACATTGAGATTTTCTATAATATCATCCCTTGTCAGGCTGCAGATAATTACCCATCATAAGCAATTGATCCACCTTATGTTTTACACATACATACATTGAGATTTTCTATAATATCTAGGTACTAAGTATATAGAACTTACATTGGAAATGCAAAAGATTTTACGCTGGATCCACTTGCATCAGAATTACGACGAGAAAGGCTAGCAGAATTAGCAGAATGAAGCGATTCCCCAGCATGAGCCTTTTCTGGATTAAGTTCTTCTTCATTCTCTTTGATAACTTCTCCAACCGTTTCAGAAGCATTTGATTCGGTTACACAAAAGCGCTCGTTAGTATGAATATTTTGTAGGTTGATTTCATTCGGCTTAACAACTGGTGGCTGCTTACTCGGGGTTTGGTCTCTCTGTAATTCAACCAGAGGGCCGGAGTGCTTGGTATTGGAGAGGGGGCCAGACATGTTGGAAATCTCTCCCGGCAAGCTTTCATTGACACGAGTATTCTGCAGACCAGTTTCTGTCATTGGTGGCTGATCACACGGGGGTTCGTCGCCTTGTAATTCAACTAGAGGACCAGAGTCGATGGCACTGGAGAGGGGGCTACACACGATGGAAATCTCTGTTGCCAGGCCTGGCTCTCCAGATTTTCCCAGCCACGTTAATTGGTCTCTGGTGAAGCTTATGTTGTCCTCTTGGATGCTGAAGAGAGACTCATTGGAAGTCACACTCCAATCATTGGGGGCCGTAGATTTAGTTCTAGCGAATACCCGAGACGGGATCCTGTACACAGAAGCAGTTGTTAGATCAGCTACGGGTCGCTCCATGAACTGTGTTGGAGGAGACTGCGTTGTGGCTGCAGGCTCATTGTCCAAGTCCAATATTGGCTCGTCGTGACTAGGAACATCATGATGTTCTTGGTCATGCAAAGACATATAGCTGACTGGAAAGTCCTCATCATCATGCTCAGGAGGACTGGTTATATCGCCTGGGTTGGTCTTGGATGCACTCGTTTCATTGGTCTCACAATCAAATGAGTCCACAGATGAAGAAGAAGAAGAGGGGGAGGATTGGGAGCTTAACTTTTTGCCTTCGAGCAATTCACCAACAGTTGTTGCAGGATAAGTCAATGCATTCCCAGCTTCATTCCCATGTCCAGATTCCATAACTGGAGATTTCAGTTTTGCTTCATGTTCTAGAGGTTCCATTGCCACCTAATGCCACGGACAGCAGCTCATACTGCATACTATATGAAAGAAAGGATTCTATTTCAGTTTAGAGTGAATGTGAAAGTGATCCTTGACCATGAAACTAAACCTTTTATATCTATTATTCCCACAACGTCCACCAGAAAGTAAACCCTCGGCGCCTAAAGCATACGAGCTGAGGATTTTCATTTTCAGAGCAATTCTGACATTTTACACAATTCAAAGCATCGGTACTTCAATTACAAAGGCATTTTCCATCTTTTCACGCCTACGAAAAAATTTCATCCGAGGGATCTAACAGCTCCAATGCTCTAACTGATTGCGTGCTTTTACAGTTCAACTATCCAACTATTAGTCGTTAGCAATATTAATAGAGTCCAATTCTGATTCAAATCAAACTTGAAAAATCCCCTGCTGAAGCAACATATATAATGCAATCATATGTTGTCGCGCATTGATCGATAGATACCTCTTGTAATAAGGGCGATGAAGGCCATGAGCATGGCCTCAATTTCGAAGACAACTTGACGGCTTCAGCCTCATCGTTTATCGCACACCTCGGAGGACTTGTAAATGCAGGGGAGGCTGAACTAGTATCTTAATTGTTCATTATTTTGTACAGACCAAGAAACAACGACCAACAAAAAAAAAAAAAAAAAAAACAGCGCTCATGGACTAATTAATTAATATGCTGGAAACTGATATATAATAAGGAAAATGTAGAAGAAATTATAAGTACATTTCTTGAAGATTTGGATTCAGTGGGGTCGTGTTGATGAATTAGCGACATTTGTGTACCGGCTGTGTTGTGTAATTCGATTTAATGTTAACAAGGCAATCACGGTTCATGCAAGAGATTGCATAAGCAGAGAGATATATATATATCTGTATATACACATACAGAGGAAGAGGGAAAGAAAGAAACTTGCATGGAAAACAAAAGGCAACCCAACTCCAAAAGTTAGCAGAGGGCTGCCAGCAGGCCTGAAAATGGCACAGAAAGCTTCAGCTCTCTTATTTGCCCTTTACCTCGATCACCGCAGGAAAAACTGGAAACCGAGAAAACCAATATCAAGGAAGCAAGAGCAAAACGATGGCATTCCCCCTGGTGGGGGAGAGAGAGAGAAAGAGAGGGAGACGACAGAATGACAGCAGGGCAATCCAGAGAGGGGGAGGTTGTAGGTTGAAGGATTTGATGGCGCTGCATGGCTTTAGGCGGATGTTTTTCTCTCTCTCTATTGCTTCTTCTTATCACACAATCTAATGAACGCAAATTGATCCCGTGCAATTTATATCATCTAAATAATATTTAATATTACATAAATTTTACACTAAAAAATTATATATTTATGTGATAATAAATTACACTGTATCTATTAATATCCCGAACTATCGTCTCCACCATTGAGGCCAAAGCATAACATGACAGAGAATCCAGACTTGCTTTAGTGGCAAGAGCCACTGCTAACAAGAATTCGAACTCCTTTAGTGTCTCATCTTTTTCCTTCTCCATCCGGCTAAAATTAGTCCTGTTAAGACAATTAGATTGAAAAAAAAAAAAAAAACAAAACAAAACACAAGAAAAGCCCCATATGGGGGGGGGGGGTCCTATCTCTAACTTTTACTCATCCCCTTCGTCAGTTTTTTAGCATAAGGATTTTGCAGTAAATATTTATTGAAAATACGCTGGCTGAGTAATAAATAGTATTTTCAGTCTCATCTATTTTAAATTTCGTACAGGGAATGATTTGAATTACAAAATTAAGCATTTGTGATGTATGTACAAGACAATATTACAGGAAATTACGTTTTATATCAATGAAAGGATCAACTTTAAGTGAATTATATTGAGATTGGTTCATTGAATCACCACTTTAACATTTAGAAGCTTGCAATGTTTGCCTCTCAGTTCTTCCTCGCACCTTGTAAGTAAAATAAAATATTACTCTTTACATTAATTAGCGGTCTAGTGAACAAGTAGCTGGATTCTTAATTTTAGTAATTAAGATTTAAGTTTTGATACCGATCGTATAAAATCTCTCTCTCTCTCTCTCTCTCTCTCTCTCTGTTTTTATTTTTATTTTTATTTTATTTTTTTTAATCTTCATACTCAGCAATGACTCATTATACGGTTGCCAATTCATATCTTTAGGAGTGTCTTGTCCCATCCAACTACTGACTCCTCTTCTTTTGTGGGAAAATTAATTATACACAATTTTTATTTTTAATGTTTCAAAAATGAAGATTATCTTTTCTCTCGTAGAAGTTTGTTTTCCGGTTAATTAGCTGGGACATCGTCATGTGCTACCCAATTACACCTCAATTCCGTTGGACGGTCAACCCAATAAAAGTCAATTTCCGCGTCTTCTAGAATGAATATTTCCTTTTCATTTTATTTTTTTTTTTAAAATGTGCATTCACGTAATAAAAACTTAATTTTATAAACATAAATAAATATAAAATTATTTAACATCTGGTTAAATTTATAAAAGTGCGCATTCAGGTCCTTTATATATATATATATATTTAGAGTGATAATTCAACAAGAAAAGAACCAATGCTCTTAGGCTTAAAAGTACTCCTGACATTGCCCTTGGTAAATCTTCACTAGAACGGGATCCCGTTAACTCCGTCCCGTGACACGCAAACAGCTCAACGGAAGCTGCCCGCCTTATTCCAACGAATGATAGCCGGAAGCAGGAATATCCAAAAGCATATCTCATTATTTATGCAATGGTCGAGAGGAATATTCTACGCGAAGATCCTTCTCTTTTCTCTTTTTCTTTTTCCTTATTTTTTTCTTGTCTTCCCATTCGGTTGTGCGTGCTTATGCGTGTGTGTGTGTATATATATATATATATATATATATATACACACACACACGCGTTCTTGTTAACTTAGATATCAAATAAATCTTGATTCTTGAGAAACCCTTTCCTCCTTATATCTCCTTCTTCTCCACAATTAACCAGGCATGGCACTTAAAGCCGTCCATGTTTCTGATGTGCCAAACCTCGATCAAGTCCCGGAAAACCCTTCTCTTTCTCTCCTTGCCACCCGCTTCTCCTCGGGTAATCTATATTATATATATATATATATATATATATATATATATATATATATATAGAGAGAGAGAGAGAGAGAGAGAGAGAGAGAGAGAGAGATACGCAATTGCTTTCTTTTCTGTTTCTGGGTTATTTTTTATTACGACGACGACGATGTTAATTTACAATATATACATTTTTCTGTGTTATATTTTTATTAGGAGTGGACTTGAATAAGGTGCTGTATAGTATACCGAAGTTCTTGCTGGTGGGTCACAGGGGACACGGAATGAACTCGCTGCAATCGGCGGATCCGAGAATGAAAGCCATTAAAGAGAACTCCATCTTGTCCTTCAATGCCGCCGCTAAGTTCCCTCTTGATTTCGTTGAATTTGACGTTCAGGTAATTTACGTTAGTTGGCCTTTCTTGTTCTTGTTTCTATTCATCCTATTACTTCCCGTGATCTTGTTTGTACTCTTTTTGTTCTCCTTTGGAGATGCATGGTGGGTGTTTTGTTTGGCATCACGGCTGTTATTATCGGTCGCCGCGTACCACTAGCTTGTGTCCCCACATGGTCCCCCCCTTTTGTTTTTTTTTTTTCCATTTTTGCTTTTAGAACTTAATTCACATGGACGACAATGGATTGAGGAACAGAAGTGGGTCTACACGTGGCTAAATCTACGTATGGCCATTGTCTTTTCGTTAATTATAATTATGATTTAAAAAATTAGCTTGTCTTCTTATAATTATAATTATATTATAAAGAAAGCATGTGTTCATATATACTTGATTGACCAAAAGAAAAAAAAAAACCTGGTCAAAATTTATTTCTCTAAATTGAAAATTAGTCGTCTTAGTTGCACATAACTTGTGCTTTTACAGTAAATATTGTTTTAATCTAAAGGTTTAACAAACATAAGGTAAGATCAAAAGCTAAGGTGGAATAAGGTGTAGTTTTCCCAGTGTCTTTGGATTTCCACTCTGTTTTGTTTGGTTAGTTCCTCTTTTTAAGTTAGTTTCTTATTTAATTGAGGTTGAACTGATGCTTTTATTTGCCTGGGTCTTTTTGGGCCTTGAAATGTGTGTGTGGAGCTCAGCTCATGAATGACACTATGGCAAGTTGAAATTAAACAATAGGAACTCTCGTATTTTGTAGGTGACAAAAGATGAGTGCCCTGTCATTTTCCATGATGACTTCATACTCTCTCAGGATAATGTAAGTTCCTTCACTACTTTCTTTCTTTCTTTGGTTGTGTTTCCTTTGTTTTTTTTTTTCTTTCTTTGTTGGCAATATGAACTTTCTTTCTTCCTTTTGTAAATTAACTTCTCAGAAAAAATTATGACATGGGTATCTTTGATAATTTTTAGGGCATTATTTATGAGAAAAGGGTGACAGAGCTGACCCTGGCAGAGTTTCTTAGCTATGGTCCTCAAAGAGGAGGAAAGATGGGAAAATCTCTGTTGAGAAAAACCAAAGATGGGAAAATTGTGGTATGGAATGTTGAGCGGGATGATTCTCTCTGCACGCTGCAGGAAGCCTTTCAACAGGTGGATCATTCTCTAGGCTTCAACATTGAGTTAAAGTTTGATGATCACATTGTCTACCAACAAGATCATCTCCTCCGTGTGCTACAGGCGATCTTGAAGGTATAAAACCATGTTATTTTTCATTCAAGCCTTTGTTCTTGAAGCTGTATGGACTATATGTGAGCCAGTTTATCTACGTATTTGCTGTTAATCATCGTGCACATGGTGGTCCAGGTGGTTTTTGGATTTGCCAAAGATAGACCCATTATTTTCTCATCCTTTCAACCTGACGCTGCTGTGCTTGTTAAAAGATTGCAAAGTGCCTATCCCGTAAGTTATACTTTAATAGTGTTAACTAGATTTCTGCTCCTTCATTAGGAATTTTCAATTGATGATGGTTTTTCTCTATGGTTGCCGTGCAGGTTTTCTTCTTGACAGATGGAGGGTCTCGTATTTTTTTTGATGCGAGGAGAAACTCTTTAGAGGAGGCTATAAAGGTGTGCTTAGAGGGTGGTTTGGAAGGGATTGTATCTGAGGTCAAGGGGGTTTTCAGAAATCCTGGAATGGTGACCACGATCAAGGATGCCAAGCTTTCTCTCCTAACATATGGGCAATTGAAGTAAGCTTTTGAATTGTATTCTTTGATTTCATGTCCCAAATTGTTGCGTAAGTTGCCTAATGTTTTGAGATTGCTGATTGTTGGTTATTTTTTGCAGTAATGTGCCAGAAGCTGTCTACATGCAAAATTTGATGGGCATAGATGGAGTTATAATGGATTTCGTTCAGGAGATTACAGCCGCGGTATCTGACATGATAAAGCCATCAAAGATGTTGGAAGAGGAGGACTTGGCGGTAGAACATGAGGAGAAGGAACTGAAATCAAAGCCTAAGTTCTCACAGAAGGAGCTTTCCTTCTTGTTGAAGCTGATTCCAGAGTTGATAGGCCGCTAACACGATGACTTTATATAGATTGATGCAAAAGTTAACATACAATTTTGGCTTTTTTCGTTGGATCCTCTGTATATATTTCTTACCTTTACACGTAGTGTTGGGCATTTATGCCTTATTCTATGGGGGGCAAAAGAATCGGTACCAACGGCGGTTGGTTGAAATTGATGACGAGATGCTTGATCATGCAATTCACTCCTTTGTCCAATACAACGCTCTGCTTTTGCTGATTTTGGTCCCAATGTATTTTCAACTTTGTTTGTTGCTTTGATCATTCAAATTATAATATTAGCGATCAATTGAGTGTAGCTTGGGAGCATATTCGTAGCCACGCCTGGGTGTGTACTTCAACTTTAGGATTCGAAAATGATGGATCTTTCTTAGGATTACGAAGATGTAAGGTCATATCTTTCTTTTTTTTTTTTTAATTAAAAGACAAGTAAATTAGAAATATTACTTGAATTCAGGTGACAAACTTGCAATGTCCTTTGTTTTTTCGTCTACCTACCCCAAATACGATCTGAGCGAGAGGCCACCTTTCTGGCCTCACAGTGTGGCACCAAGTAAAAGCAAGAAACTGTGGAAGAATTCTGAGGTTCCCATTGGGTTAGCTCTTTTTCTGGCCGTCTAGGCCAGGCAAGATGGCAAAGGACTAAGCCTTACTGCTCTTCTTCGAGAAGGTTAGATTTGCTATAACTGCTGATGTTTATACATTGGTAATTGGCAATAACCACCTATGTTGTTAATTATTTAAAAAAAAAAAAAAAAAAAAAAAAAAAAAAGAAAACAGGCCTGGAGTCTTAAAATACTAAAAGCTTTTTCCTACATGTAAGGTCATAAGCGACCCACTGGCTTCCAAATTGTAGCACTAACTTGTTCATATTGTTGATCGCTTTTACCCTAACTTTTCTCGTAACTTCATTCGACAAGTTTTACTTTATTTAATTAATTTTTTTTCAAATTAACTGTATTGTCAAAATAAATTTAGAATTTTAAAATTTCAAAAAATTTCACTAAAATTATTTTGCATATGCAACAGGTGTAAGAATGGCAAATTTAGGTAATAAAATTTCAAAAAAGCACAACAGAACGTGACTTTAATTAAGTTGACCAGAGTTTCTGACCATATACTGAAAACCTAACGCAAAAATACGCACGCAAAAGGCGTTGCAAACGCGGGTTTGAAACGGAAAAACAGTACACGAACGCGTTTGCTTCTTGACCGAAACCCCGGTCCTTCCCTCTGGACCCTTTTTTTTTTTTTTTTTTTTTTTTTTAGGTCGTCTAGTTCTCTATGAAGCAAGGGCGATCTGTGGTTTTAATAATGATAAGAATACTGAAGTGAGAAGCTTTTTTTTTTTTTTTTTTCTCTCCATTAAACATATATAAATATAAAATGATAAGTACATTTGCATTTAGATTTTTGTAATAATTGATGTAAACCCTTAATATTTACTTTTATATAATAATCATTTGTGTGATATTATCGCATTACTATTAATTATATTAGAAATTATGTTCAATAGTTTTTCATATAGAATTAATTTTACTAGGTTTAGGTGGCTAATAATAGGTAATGGCTAGAATAAAACTCATTATATAAAATTAGTAATGTGGTTAAAAATGAGAGGTATTTACCATGTACTAAGAATTGTGCATAAGTAGTTATATATATATTTATTTATTCAACCATCGTATTTATGGTCTCCTATGGTGTACCTATTCTTTATAATTATATAACTTATGTTTGATAATTGGTAATTGGTACAAAATTTTGGTATATTTGAAAATTCATAAAATTAATAACATTGAGTAAAAAGTAAATAACAATATTTTTGACCAGTTGACCACTAACTTTCAAGCACTCCTTAGTCTATTTGAGAAAGTTGATGTGCTCCCCATCTTATTGATAAAATTTCAACTACAAAATATTAGTCCTTCAATTGACCTTTTTTGGCCGTCTTTAATACGTCAGAGAGTTGATGCGATAGTCTGAAACGGAGACATGTCCGTCATTTAGATTCCATTGATGAGATATGCCAACATTCAATTGGGCTAAAAGGCTCAAACTTCATATTTTAGGGATTGCTTCAAAATATTTTTGTTTTTGGACATTGGTAACTCCACGTACTGGACAATTGCGAATACCCTCCCTACTTGAGGTAGGCCGGTATGCGAGTAAAGGGTACTAAAAAAACGTTTTCTCCATTCGAATGGTGGAACCGGGGAGTCAGAGACTCAATGAATGGGGAACAGCTTTGGAGGTTCGTTGCCCCCCTATATACCTTTGCTTTTCCATTTCCCACTAGTCCACTAAGGTTAGGTTAAGGCCACCTTCTTTGTTTGCCTCTCAATTTGGATCTCTCCTTGTCCCTCTCTATATAACTTAGTCTGTCAAAATCCAAGTATTCTTAGCCCTTGAAGGTTTGAGGGGAATGGAGAAAATACCAGATGGAGGGCTCAAATTGCCTGTTGGGTTCAGATTTCATCCAACTGATGAAGAGGTTCTTGTTCATTACTTGAAACGTAAGGTCCTTGGCCTTCCATTGCCTGCTTCTGTCATTCCTGAGTTCAATGTATTCAAAACTGATCCCTGTAGCCTACCAGGTTCGTGAGATTTCATCTTTAAAACAACTGAGGATATGTTTAGCAATTACCTTTCTTGGTTTACCTTCTTGATTTTTGAAGATAAGGAAGACTATTAATTCTACTAACCATGTTTTCTGATTGTAGGAGATGTGACGGAGCAAAGGTACTTCTTTAGCAAAGTGGAGGGCAACCAGGGGGAAAGCAAATGCAGGAGAGTTAGTTATAATTATGGTTATTGGAAGTTCATAGGCAAAGAAAAGCAAATTGTGAACTCTGCAAGCAACCAAGCAATTGGGACGAGGAAAACCCTTTTTTTCTACGATACAAAACGTTCTAACAAGACCAAAACTCAATGGGTTATGTATGAGTATCGCCTTGCAAGAAGCTGGGAAACTATCTCCAGCACAACTCAGGTGCATAACTTTATAGCAATGAACCTCCAGCTATATTATGCCACCCAGTTGTAAAATTGCTAACTTTCTAGAATACCGATTAATGGTTGGGTTTCGGACAACTTCATGTGCAGATTCTCAAGACCAAGTTCGAAAATTGGTTTGTGTACCAGATATTCCAAATGAAAAGGAGGCCTAGAAAACTTGGAGTTAAGTCTAATTCCTCAAACGTGAACATGACTCAAAGGATAATTAGGCCAAATTTGGTGGATTTTAGGATCAACAAAGAGAGCTTCACTGCTGCAGTGGCTCCTCATCCTTCTTCACCATGTTCCAGTGGAATCACTGAGGTCTCTCCCAAGGGGTCAGATCATGAAGAAATTAGTCTCTCCATCAATAGCATTTATTCAGATCGTGTGAGAAAATTTTAACTCAGAAACTTTCATGCTTGGAGATATTGTATTGGTTCGTTCAGGTATCATGAAACGAATTAATGCGACAAGCTAAATTGGATAGAGATGTTAATCAATCAATTTGTCTCTTGTTTCATCTCTTGTGCTTGGCAATTAAGCAAATTCATGGTTGTATTTGGCTGTGTTGCTTTTTTGGTCTTTTTCCACGATTGCTTTAGAACAGAATAACAACATGTCATATGAGAATAAAAATGGTAATGGAAGAGATTGCTATCTAACAAAAAGCGAAGCAAAGTAGACGCAAATGTAAGGCATAATAAAAGAAGGGAAGAGGTTCTGTGTTATCCAATAACTTTTTATAGAAAGTAGATCCCTAATGGAAGCATATGGTTGGAAATAGCATTTGCAAAGTAGGGCCTAAATTCTTGTCCATATTGCACATGGGAAGAATTCAATGCCCTCTTAATATATGATTCCACTAATGAGATCGTCTATGACATGAACTATTTTATATGGTGTCACATCGCATACAAAACTAAAAAGAATGGTTTTGGTTGTGTTGGGAAGCGAAACAAGACACAAGAGTTTTCTTTTTTATTTTTTTAATGCGCTTGGACAACTCAACCTCTCGTGGGTAATGAGAATAAGATTCCTTATGTCAACCAATGAATACAACTAGACATTAAATTAAGAGAGCAAAATATTAACTTTTGTGAATTAATTCTTGATGTGGAGTCATAACGAGGGAGCAATTTGTGGTGAATCATTTTATTTTAATGTGAGTTATTTGCTTCTTGCAGAACTAAAGATGTAAACTTGGTACAAGATGTTCACCTTCCAAAGCCTCTAAGATATTTCACCGATGTATGTAGGTTCTCTAAGTGTCTAGAGTTGTCTTCGGCTCTTTTAGTTTCTATTTCTACGAGATGATTTTAGAGCGGTCTCTATCTCATGCATATTTACAATGTGTCTAGAGTTATTACTAGAATCTCCTCGAAGAATTTCATTAATGCAATCTCTGGCAATATTGTTAATGCTTCGTACATATGCCAAGAGTTTTTTTTTTCTTTTTGGTATTTTTTTCCTTTGTTGGTGGCCAATAATTAGCAACATGCGCGATCGACAAGATTTTCCAAAGGACCGAAAACTTTTTTCAATATAGGGTAACCACACATTACAATGATATATATATATATATAGAGAAAATTACATTGATGAATTGGTAAATCTGAGATGTACAAGAATTTTGTTAGTCATGAATCGCTTAAATCAAAATTCAAAACCAATTGGAACACATAATTGGATTGAACCTCTTTACATAAGTTCAATTCTAACTTCATGATCGACGTTGATGCAACGAGAAAATGTAATCAACAACAAGAAATTAATAATAATGATTAAATTTTAAAAAACAAAAACACAAATCGCCTTAAAAAAAGATTTAATCAATTAGGATCTGGTTATCAGGAACCACATCTCTATACTCTTCCAACATTCCCTTAATCGCTTTAGAGATCTCTTCACTTATATTTTCATCCTCAACTATCATATTCTTGACAATGAGTGCATGAGTCACCTTCGACTCTTTCAAATCCTCAACCATCTCCTTCTCTGACTAGGCAATAGTCAAGAAAGAGCATCCATCTACCTTGCGGGCTTTAGAGCGACTTTCTAACTTAAAAAATAATAAGGTATACTTCACATCCTCATTCTTTAACTTGTAAACATTCTTTTTACCTGTATGTTGGGCATTCACATTGAACTGCCAAGGTCTCCCGAATAGCAGATGACATGCATCTATGTCAACAATATTACAGAAGATTTCATCTCGATACCTCCCTATAGAAAAGGGCACCTTGCACCTCTCATTTACCTCAATCTTTTCGGCCGCTTTAATCTACCTAATAGTATATAGGTATGAATGTTTTTTGACAAGCAACTGTAACTGTTTAACAACTTCTCTCCCGATGATGTTTTCACAACTTCCACTGTCTACAATCAAATCAAACACCTTTCCCCCAATTGTACATCTGGTATGGAACAACTGGTGTCGTTGAGTATTTGTCTTCTGTGTTGGTACTAACATCATTCGCCTAATCACATAAGCTGGCTCCACTTCGCCATTCTCCTTCTCATCATATTCATCCTCTTCATCAGGCTCACAATATACCTTTTCTTCATCATCCCTATTTACAATATAAACACTCTTCCTACTAGGACACTCATTAGATTTATGGTCAGGCTGATTACAACGATAACACTTATCCAAGATTGGTCTGATATACAGGTCAACTTGCTTTTGGACTCCCTTAGACTCCATAAGCTTCTTCCCTTCAGACCTTTCATCCCTTATTGGCATTATCTTCACCAAATTTACTCGAAAAATTTTTATTCTTTTCAACATCCACTTTACTACCATTAACAGCATCACTCACGAACCTTTTTCTTCCACTTGTATATCTAGTGTTCTACTTCTGCAGCATTAACTCGGCTCAGAAAGCCATATTTTTCGCCTCATTCAAATTCCTCAAAACCATAACTCCTATTTTGTTCTTAATTTGCAATTTCAACTTGTCCACATATCGTATAACCTGTTGACCCTCACTCTCTCTCAAGTTATTCCGTTCTGCTAACCTCATAAACTCTGCAGTGTACTCATGAACAGATCTTGGCCCTTTGCGACATCATTAATACTGCTGGAATAGTATTTGCTCATAGTTTAGAGGTAAGAAATCGCGTTGTAGTAGTTGTTTCATACGGAACCATGTTCTCACCAGATGTCTCCCTTCTTTCTATCTCCTGGTCTGTAGCCTATCCCACCAAGCAGAAGTTTCACCCTTAAATCTGCAGGCCACCGATCTAACCCGTCAATCTTCTGGTATTTCCATGTAGTCGAAGAACCTATCAACGTCTGCTAATAAATCTAAGAACTCATCAATATTAAGACTACCATTAAAATATGGAATATCAACTTTTAAACGGTAATCAACCCTATCTTCTTAATCATACCCATAGTAGTTCCTTTGATACCCTACATCACCACCTCGTCTTTATAGTTGCCTTACTTCATACATAAACTCATCATCCTCAGCAGATTCATCATCCGAGATCTGCGCAATCCTATTAATAGTTCGAGGTCTGTTAATTGGATTAACATAGCTATATCTTGTTCCAGACATATCACCGTTAATATTCATCGAGTTAAAACGCTCAATCAAATCTTTAAAACGTTGTTCTAAGTGTTGGACTCTTTGATTTAAAGCATTGAACTCTGCCCTAAGAACCCATTGATTGGCTCTTTGGACTCCCGCATCCTGAACACGATCAAAAATACGACTGTCATCCACACCTTGATTGATTGACATTTTCGTAGGAAATTGTCAAGCTCTGATACCAATCTTACATAAGCGTAATCAACAACAGGAAATCAATAACAACGATTAAATTCTAAAAAATAAAAGTTACAAGCCGCTTTAGAAAAATGTTATTTCAGCCTCTCACTAAAAAATATTAAAATATATATAGTGCATAAAATTTAACTAAAATTACGAAAAAACTCGTTTCATAAAATTTAATTAAAATTACAAAAAAGTTCATCGCATCTTTTTATTATTTTTCTTACTTGTCTATGTACTTGTCGACTATTTGGTCCAAATCAGATGTCTAAATGAAATAAAGTCATTAGACAATTTAATCTCATCATCTGACTTTACTACCTATTTTGCTTAACTTGATTTTTGTACTGTGACTCTTTTCTACTTAATAGAACTTGAATTGTTCTAATAATAATAAAAAAACTTAATTTCATGGGATTAAAGTAACTTTTTTCTCCGTTGAAATAGAGTTTTACTGTAAAGGTAAACATGGTACCCAAAATGATGTCATCCGATGGAAAATATCCATCTTTTGCATTTTCTTTGTCACATATATTTCCTCGTTTATGTGATCTATTTTGCCCTTCATTTGTAGCAAAGTAGTAATAGTAATTTCAATATAAATACCCCCTTTTTTTAATAAAAAAAGCAATGTCAATACGAATACTAGTAGTATAAAGAATTCAACGTCATAATTTACAGTGAACTGTTGTGTGCCTTATGAAGAAAAGGTAGTGATTAGAGAGGGGTAGGCTACGGAAATTAGACAGGGGTACATAATTATTAAATGAAAGTACACAACCCAAAAATATCGTGATATTTTATATTATATATTGTTGTACGTATTTTTTTCAATAAAATAATTATTTTATTAGTTATGTCTAGTAATGAGTATATAATATGTTCCTAATTGAATGGGAGGACCGAGGGGTTGATCGGATACTACATTGCCTGCGTTTGACCCACTGCGCTTTTAACGAGCCATAGAGGAGGAGGAGGGTGGCAGCTAGGTCAAGTGCCTGTTGGCTTAAAATATTCGTTTTAAAATGACGTAAATTTCCAGGAACTTATGTTATTAAAATAGCTGGATAATATCGATATTTCTTATTATATTTTGTCATAACATGTCCGCCATTCTTAGTCAAATTGGCCACAAGTGGTCAATTAACGAGAGTTGAAAGATGTTTGTTTGTGTGTGCTTGTGGTGGATGGAACTGAAGTTGGCAGATGGAGAATAATGCCGACGAAAGGTTACTTGCAGTAGAGGTTTTAGAATCATTTTCCCTAAGATTGTATGAAAGCAACGTAAACATTATGTCTGCACGTCGCCAGCAGAAACCGCAGAAGTCATAGAAAATCAAATGGGAATTCGGGTGTGCGTTCCAGACTTTTGCGATGTAGGCTCTAATTTATTTGTCAAACAAGGTTACTCGGTGGGTTGGTCATGGTAACGATCCGTGCCATTTCCTTGCGCATCTTTGATCAGTCTTATAATATCTTATATTTTCTCTACATGGCAGCAGTAAATGGAAGAAAATGGTGAAAATTTTTGAACTTCTCTTTGTTTATTTGAGTCCGACTTTTACGAGGTCTACTTCAGTCGTGTGATTTTTTTTTATTAAGTGTGTTAAAAAAATATAAAAATTTATACCATTAAAATACGAAAACTTGACCTAATTTATAATATTCATAAAATTTTTCAAACTACAAATTCAAACTTTTAAGTAAATTTAAAATTTCAGAAAGTTATTAGGCATAATATTTAGTTTTTCATTTTTGTTTGCACCTTAGTTTGATCATTTTTAATTGCTCAATGTTATCGTCAACTCAGTACTATAAAGTCTAATATTTAAATAATCTTAGTAATAAGATTTAATGCTTAAATTTATTCTATTAATTTTAATTTTATTGTATCATCTTTTAATTAATTTTTGTACATATCAAAAGTTTGTATTAAAAATATAAAATTTTATATTATTAAAATACAGAAATATAATATGACTTATAATATTTATAAATTATTTTACCCATAAACTTAAATTTTTAAGTGAACAATAACATATTTATTAAAAAAATGATTGAATAAAAAATAAAAAGAAGGTATTAACCATCTTTGTGGTTCAATAGAAGGAAAACTTTTACAGTGAAGAAATAAAAAAGGCTTTTAGAGTTGATAAGAACACAACCAAAGAAAGATGAACTACAAGTATCATAGCAAAGCAGGATTAAAAAAAAAAACACTATATTCAGGACCAAATTATATATACTTTTGGACCAAACAGTTCTTGCCGTAATTAACCTTATTTTACTGTAATTAACCTTATTTTACTGTAATTAAACTTCTACTTTTAGCATAATAACTAAAGCATGATTAAAAAGGGACAACAAATTTATTTATTTTTTTTCTTTGTTTGGTTAAAGGAACGACAATTTTGAGCATACAGCAAAGCATCTAAACTAGTTGAGTGGGCCTAATCGTGGCCCAAGTATAAGGCAGAGATTAGCTCATTGAAAACTAGGTATGTCCCAATAAATTCGGTGGTTTTTGTTTTTTTATCTTTCTTTCTTTTGAGAAATGACTCTCAAAACAAAAAACACGCGGTAATCTCCATATTAACCCATTGTTACCAGTTGATCATCTCGTCAGTCGTTATCGCTTCATATTAGGCAACAAAAAACTACGACTTGCGGCTGCAAATTTGAAGCCAAGTAATACCAGGGAAGCTTAATGGCTGACAAAGTTACAGCTAGCAGCTTCAGTCACACCCAACCCCCGGAACCGTCGTTGGGATCTCCCAATTCTCTGTTTTGCATTTTTGCTTTTTGTGACGGTCCAGTTAGTGTAGTTAGTGGTTAGCACTGGAAGGAGGAGGTCTATTTGCTATTTTTAGCGTCATTTTCATTAACAGACACACATTGTATTTTTGTGTGTGTGTATATATATATATATATATATATATAATTATCACTTGATAGCTCTCTCTTGTGTGCATGCAAAGTCCCCTTGTTCTTCTATAATCAGTCATGCCTTTTTCTAATCTGCTTTCCTTCATGGCTTGTGGCACTTCAAATATGACTTCACCAGAGAAGGCCGACGGGCAAAGAAACGTCAAGGCCACCCCTCTTGAGGGCGATACCAATAGAGATGGCTGCAGAGAGGAAATGAAGAAAAATTCTTCAGCCGGCCGCGGTGGTCGCAGTAAGAGCGTTTCAATGGAAATGCCCAGGAGTTCATGCGTGAGGAAGAACACGGGGGCTCTTCGTAATAAGGACATGGTAGAGAAGGAGGTTTTAAAGGAAAAGAATAATGTACAAAAAAATGGAAGGGAAGATGGCGTCTTATTATGTTCTCGGCCTGGATCTCCCAGTCCCAGTTTCAGGGTTTATTGTCTCCATGACAATGACTCGCTGAATAGCCAATTTCACGATGGTCAAGGTAAGCACTCAATAAAAATGCGACAAAATTGTTGCCTTGAATTTGATTCTCTATATATAATACAACCAATAATAGTTCATGAATATTTTCTCCCTTTTATTTTCTGTACAGATAAAAATGGGGAAGAAAAGAACTTACCAAAATATCGGGAAGAAAAGGAGAACAAGGCACCGAATGGATTTAGCAAGAAGGTACATAATAGATACACACAAAAGCTCAAAAAATATTGCTACCATATCTGTGTGACTAATTGATGTCTACATCCTAGTTTGCATAATAATAATCTATAATTGTGCATGTTCCCTTACGAGCTTAATGTGAGAATACTACAACTCGTAGTGTCCACACACGCACACACAACACTCTCTCTCTCTCTCTATACGTGTGTGTGTGTGTGTGTGTGTAGGTAGTTTGGTTTACCAGCTGGTAATATGTATAAGCAATTGTGCGTAAGTCTATTTCTTTCAAGCAGGGATCAGAGAGTCAGCGGGTGAAAATATGGAGAAAGACCAGAGAATTTAGGAGCGTAATACAAAGGGGTCGATCAGAAGGAATGAAAAATTTCCTCAACATCTCGGGCAGAAGACAAAATTCTTCAATTTCTCATTAGAGCACCAACAATTAGGGCGACTGTAAACACAAACTGTCAAGTATTCTGATTCTGAATCCTTTTTTCTTCTTGTTATTTTAGCTTCCCGTAATTTGCTTGGAAAAAAGCAACAAAAGAGAAAAGCAAAATTGAGGGGATAGGAGAAGAAGAAGAAGAAGAAGAAGTTTGTTTTTTTTTTTCCCCTATACTTTTTTCTTTAGCACATCTAAAAGACTACGTGCCTTTTGTTTTGTTTTTTTTTTTATGTGACGAGTAAAGTAATATTATTAGTGGGTAGAAGCAGAAATTACAAAAAATGGCTAAAACTCTTGTTGGAGCAAAAGTTATAGTACACGCTAAGGTAATCTACCACAACCACCTACCTATCAATTAAAGGCTAATCGATTTTGATGTGGTTTTATATATCTTTTAGAGAACGAGACATCATCCAAAATATGATTAAATTATTATTATTATTTTTTTTGGGTCCTTTGAAAACCTTGTATAAAATAAGATAATTAGAGAAATATAATTTCAATGAATGCAACCGCTTGAAATTTTAAGCATTTAAGCATCTTCTAACAGATTTATTGAAGGCAGAGTCGAAGGCTTCTTTGGAAGTTTGGAATGAGAGTGGAAGTCTATGATCCTTTATCCTTTTCACAATAGACATTTGGTGAAAGTAAAGATCTAATGCTTTTTATGAGATTTTTCTTTTTCTTTTTCCGTTTGTTCTATTTTTTTTTATACTTACATATTTTTTGATCGTTATGTGTACAAATAAGTCTAATTCTCCACCCTTTTTTTTTTTTGTAATTTTAATATCCAATTTGTTATTTTAAGTTGTAAACAACACGACTGCTTATTTATTACTCTTACAGCTTTGCCTTTTATTGTACGTTAATGTGAGGTAGATAGGCTACCTTATACTTGGGCACGAAATATTATACCTATCTCCACTGTGCAGATTTTGAGGGATCCACAGCAACTATTTCAGGAACAAAACATGAGCTATTTCTGCAAATGAGGTGGCATGACGTAGATATGACAAAATTTCTTTATTTCTTTTTTTTTTTTTAACATCATATATCAAGGGTCCTACTAAGATAGAGATGTCAATTTCTAAGTAACGATGGTAAAATTCGAGTTGTCAATTTTTCTTGGAAGTGATTTTGGAATCCTCTGCCACTGAATAATCTAATAATAAATCTAAGTCTAATTATCATTAAGTTGATCTGGGTGAATTATCCACATCATTACCAGGTTTAAAGCCACAAGTTTGGAGCGTTTAAGGTTGTCGCCTCGATCCCATGAAGAATATAAATATCTAAAAATATATCAGCTTTAAATTATACATGTACAATGTGTATTTACACTTATTTTTATTGTTTAATTTAAATTAGAAACTTCATCTTTTCTTTTCTTTTTTTTTTTTGGTTCTTTTTTTTTTTTTAATTTTGGAAACATAAATTTATGGAATGTAGACGGCTTTTGAAAACTTTTTAACCTGAGCCGGTAAACTCCACCCATTCTGGCATATAGTTTAGACTTTTCCTATGAGAAAATAAGAAGTTTCCAACGAGATATACTAATAATTATGAATTTAAATTTTAAAAAATGTTGTGTGCGAGTTTATAAGAATAAGGTAAGTTACTTTTATTGTATGACTTATAATTCAATAATTTTCATAATTTTAAAAAATTAAAATTATTGCCCTTATTTTTTTTTTCTTTTTCATTTAATCGAAACTTTTAATCCTATGTGTAAAATTTGTTGTATCAAACGATAAATTAATGAAAAAAATAATACTAAAATTTTACGTGGTTCGGTCTATATAACCTATGTCCACAATAAAGATAGAGGAAATATTCTTATTAGCTGAAAAATTAACCACATTTGCCTTTTTTTTTTTTTTTTGTTGTTGTTGTTATGGCAAGAGTGATACGCACAGAATACCAGCGGGGCGATTCGAAATTTGAGATGGCATTGCAATGTGTACGTCAATGATGACGCTTGTGACGGTATTATTCCCTTTTCTCTTTCTCTTCGGGACAGTTTGTTAAGGTGGGCAAGATCTCGTTGGACTGGACTTCTTACCTATCAGTTTGGTTTTAATATTATTTATTATGAAATTATTAATTTTTTTAAAAAATAATTTATTAAAATATATGCTGAAAGTATAAAATTTTGAATCACAATAGTTATAATAATAATAATTATTATTATTTTGAAACAAAACTAAGTAGGTAGGCAACGAAAGCTGCAGGTAAAAAATAATAATAATAAATAATAATAATAATATGACCTTTGACTACCTGCCACATCAAATACACACACACAATGGACAAAAACAACTTCCTCCCTCCAAAGTGGTCAAAGTAGACAAGAGAGTTTTCTAGAACGTCATTCGCTCTCTCTCTCTCCGTCTCTCTCTTTCTTTCTTCTCCTTTACAGTACACCAAAAATATCTGACTTTGACCAACCCCACCTCCGTAATCTCAAGCGGGAAAAAACAAAGCCTGTCCCACGCGTCACTCTCCCACAGCCACGACGTCAAAACCCCCACTCCCGTATCCAACACAATTACCGAATTACCCTCACCTAATACGTGTCGATCCTTAACTCCCTACCGCACTCTTCGCCAAATTACCCTTCTGTTTCTTCTCTCTGCTTCAATTTTTCTTTTCTTTCTCTTTTATTTTTTCCCCTCTATAGATATATATATATTACGTTTTGTTTCTAATCTGGGATCTGTTACGAGTCGTTTTTTTGACCCAACGGCCAAAAAAAGAAAAGAAAAAAAGCTTATAGCCAAACGCAAACCCCGCACCCCCACCACCCGTACCATCCTTTCCTCTTCATTTCTCGTGTTTCTTATTATTTGTTGTTGTGTTTTTCTGTTTTTTTTTTTTTAAATTTATTATTATTTTTATATCCGCCCCGATTTTCTTCTTTAAATTGGTTGAAATTGTTCAATCGAATTCCCACTCTTCTGTTTCTAATCTTCAATTCTCTAATCCTATCCCAACCATCAGATTTCAAATCCCTCTTTTTATTGAATAAAATTAGTAGATTAAATCGGAAGAACGCTAGCAAGTCCGGAGCAGGAACGGCAACAACAACAACAACTAATTAGCACAACTGTTCCGATTCGCTTTGTCGTTCTCTGCGTGCCTTGTGCGTGTATTTGTGAGGAGATTTGTTTTTTCCTTCTCTTTTGGGTTTGGGGAGGTGGAGTTGGACGGGGAGGACGATTCGTTGGTGTGAGTTAGGGTTTGAGAGAAATGAAATCACCGCTGGGCAAGCTTAAATTTAAGGTACACAAAGGCGATGCCAGGGACATAAAGGACTTTCTCCCTTCGGCTCAGTTGGATGAACTCGCTCAAGCTTCTCAGGTCCGCCTTTTTTTTTTCTCTTCATCGTATTATTTATCATTGTACTGATTATTGCTACTGTTGCCACTACAATTTGTTGAATATTAGGGAAGAATTTTATTATTATTATTGTTTTGTTTTTTTTTGTTTTTTGGCTTTCTTATTTGGATGAGATCAAATTATACATTGAAGAATTAAGTTCGTTTCGATCGGAAGCATATTCACACCTTTTGAGTTAAGTTGAATCAAGCTGTGGACTACAGTATGAAGTGTTTTTCTTTTTTTTTTTTGGGGGGGGGGGAATTAAATGTTTTTGAATTTCTTAATGTTTTGGCTAAGTTGATAAGCATATTACATACGAAAATTTCGAAGAGAGCATTCGAGATTCTTTTTAAATCCGTGACGTGTTATTCGGTGTCAACACCATCTCAATACGTTTGGTACAATGTAATGGTGCATAATGTACACAGTGTTGGTATGATGGAGATAATAAATTGAACAATTTGGTGACGAGGAAGTTCCAACTTCAGGCTGATAAGGATTTTTATGAAGTTCTGCAGTCATGGAGCGGCTTCTTGTCCTTTTACTTGGTTATTGCGTATTCCACCTAAATTTCAATTTTTTTTATAAAAAATTTTATAATTTATTTGTGCTATAATTCTTCTTTTCCCTTAGGACATGCGAGACATGAGAAATTGCTATGATAGCTTACTTTCTGCTGCTGCTGCAACAGCAAACAGTGCATATGGTAAATGGCTTTCTTTTTTGCTTCTTTCGTTATGGTGCTGGATCTTGATTACCACCGAATTGTTGATGGGCTTGAAACTGTCATAAATAGCTGAACTCTTGCTGATTTAAATGGTTTTTGTGGCATTATTGTAATGCGTCTTTGTATATGAATTCTTTCCTATAATGAGGTTTTATAGTTTTTTTTTTTTTCTGCTCTTCCTAGAAGAATTGTGCAACACTGATATGTGGTGCAGCACTAGGGCATTATCAAACTACAATAACTTACCTTCTAGAGGCTTTTTTTTTTATATGAACAGTCACATCTGTCAGAAAAGCTTTAGAATTAGGTCCAATTTCTGTTGTAGTGGTTGCTTAGATATTTTCATTTGCTACTTGTATATAATTTCAAAATTGGCACGTTGCTCCAGCTCTTTTTAATTTTAAACTATGCTGTGCACATGGTAATTTTGGTGCCATGCATACATTGTAGCATTCCATGTACAAACTCTCAAAGCTGCGTAGTGTTATACCTGAAGTTTTGTTATTTGACTTGTACTCTCAGAATTCTCAGAGTCACTGCATGAAATGGGTTCTTGTCTCCAGGAGAAAACTGCATTACTTGATGATAAAGAAACGGGTAAGTAAATTATGAAAACAAGGTTATCAATACTTGTTGGCCCAGCAGTTTTTAAAAGATATATGAGGATTGTAGTTTGCTTTCTAGAGTTGTGCCTGGAAGTTGGGCAGTGGCACTTATTTATGCAACTTCATACCAATCAGATTGAGTTTGTGCTGCTCTTTCAACCCACATATACAAGCATGCACACACATGCAAACAAAACACCGACTGAAATGCACGTTTAGAAGGGCCAATGATTGTTCTAACTGTTTCTCTCTTCTACCATTATTTATGACACTGATTATCCAGGAATACCATTTCTTTGAACAATATCTTTTCTCCAGCATTGCATGAGCATTCAAATTTCCTGGACAGAATTTCCAAAATTTATTTATGGTATAATCTATCAAATTTTTTAATGACATGCTCAAAATTCCAAGAGAAACAGCTCCTAATAACATGTTATGTTTTTTTTTCTCCATGCATGCTTGTATCTCTATCTCTGCACATGTCATTGAAGTCTACCATGCCCTTTTATTTTATTGTTTTTTCTCATTTTTCCACACTTTATCTGTTGCTCGACTTTCCTCCTCTTGTTTGGGATGGGAAAGGCAGGGGCATTTTTGGGCCCCTAGGGGTGGGGCTGAGAGTTTATTAGTAGGAGTGTAATTTCAATTTGCATTTATGAGCTGCATGTTGGATGTACTGCAATTATGGTACATTTTTCTGCAGGTAAAATTTTATCAATGCTGGGGAATGTGCAGTTTGAATTACAAAAACTTGTTGATAGCTATGTGAGTTCTCATTGTTTTCATTTCATCTCTGTTATATTTTTGCTATGATCATGGAATAAATTCATCAAGTCAACACATTATTAACCTACTGCACATTGTACTTCAGCGGTCTCATATATTTGACACTATCACAAATCCATCGGAGTCACTGCTGAATGAACTTCGAACGGTTGAGGTTTGTTCCCATTACCTCTCTTTTACTTGTTATCTTATAACACGTTCTTGGATGGTTGTGACATCACATTACTTGGCTTCCCCTGCCACTTTATGTCTTTCATATGCCCTTGTTGCTAGTATTGTTGGCATTGTCATTGCAGTCATTGATATACCTCTTAGACTTGTTATAATATGCTGTTATTTATAGGGAATTATATTGTTATGCCTGCTGTCTTTATAACTATATAAGTATGCCCATAAAATGTTTGAAAAACTGCTTGTTTTTCTAAATGTGTGGGCTAAAATTTTATGGCTAAGATTCAAGATTTTGTCCAGTTTTGGTTTACAGATTGAATGTTTTTAGTTGGTAGTGATCCTGCAGTTTGTTGAAATAGCCTCTTTATGATGACTAGGGTTTGGCTGTGTATATTTTACCCTTCCCAAAACCCCACAATGTGGTAGGCTTGTGCATTGGGATGCCCTTTAGTAATCTTGTAGTTTCCCATTATTCCTTTTAAACAAATATTTTTGTGATTATTAGTGCTGGAACAGGCAATTTGAAGGTTTGGTTTTCATCAATACGTTGGACATTCAATAAAAGCTTTATCCAGAAGTTATAGTAGGGTTAGAAATTTAAAGAAACTCACCCTTTTCAGTTCATTGCTATGTGTTGCTTTTGACTCATAGATCACAGACAAGTGCCAAAACAACTAGCTATCGATTTTGCTTACTGGCCTCATTTCCCTCATGCAGGATATGAAGCGACAATGTGATGAGAAAAGGTCTGTCATGTTCTTTTTTTGACTATTCTTTGATTTGATTGACTGGAGTTCTTCTGATTCTGTGAATTGATGCTCAGAAGCATATGTGAGTACATGGTGGCGCAACAGAAAGAAAAGGGAAGGTTGAAGGGTGGGAAAGGTGAAAGTTTCCCAGTGCAAGAGTTGCAATCTGCTCGCAGTGAATATGATGATGAAGCAACCTTGTGCATTTTCCGTTTGAAATCCCTCAAGCAAGGGCAGTCCCGAAGTCTTCTAACACAGGCTGCTCGTCACCATGCAGCTCAGGTTTTCTTTTTTATGTATTTATTTCCTTAAGATTTTGAATACCAAAACCGCTTCTCATTTTAATAGGTTGGGTGATGTTTTGTTAGTCCTTGATGTTTATGTGCAGTTGAATTTCTTTCGGAAGGGACTGAAGTCACTTGAGGTGGTTGAGCCCCTTGTAAGAGTGGTCACAGAACAGCAACATATTGACTACCAATTCAGCAGACTTGAAGTTGATGGTAAGGAAGATGGTGGAGATGAAAATGATATGAACAAAAGTAGGGAATGGAGTTTTGACTACAGGGCAAATAAGCAGGGGCAAGATGCTGTTTCTGCATCAAGGAATTCAATGGAGGTGAGGGTAGTTTATGAGAACTGTCATTCGGTTTATTATGTAGTATTATAATGTTTTAAACCTGTTTGGGGTACCACTCTATGCTCTTTCTTACTTAATGGGTGAATTCAGATCATTGGATAATGCCATGGCCATTTGACCAAAGTAATTGCATGTTACCAATTTTCCAAATAATCAATGCATTTTTTGCTTAGGGTAACACACATTGAATTAAGGTGTGCTTTATGGGAGAAAAACATGACCAATGCTCACAGCAGCTCCTCACAAATGTGAAACTGTGCCCCCATTGAGTCCCTTGTTTGATTAAAGTAAATTGAATATGTTGATAGATGAATTTTCTCTTCCTTTTCCATTCTGTTTGCCAATGGAGATGAAGGTTGAATCCAGAATGTGTGTAAATGTGATGAGGGAACTTTGTTTCTTGTCCCTTCATGGTTGAGTTTGAGTTTATGGTGGAATTGGCTTGGGGAATTGCATGTTTCCTTTATGTGTACTTTATTGAAGAAAACATGACCTTCCGCTTGAATGAATTGGAAGGTTGAGACCATAATCCTTTTGTTAAATCTCTGCATCTGATTATTATGTGTTTGTTATTCATTTATTTGTTGCTGTCATAATTTACAGTTTTAAGTATGAAAAAATTTTAATTAATTTCTTTAGTATAAGTATTGAAATTGGATTGAAAATACAATTATCTATAATAATGTAAAATCTGGAACTAGCATACTGTATGGAAAGTATGCTGGTTCATAACAGAGAAATTGCAACCATGCTGTTGAGCAATAACGTCATGGGTCTTTGTAGTGTGGCTGAATATGGTGGAATTGGGATTTTACGTAGAACAGTGCAATTCTTCCCGAATAAGGTTTATTCGTTTGATGGTGGTGTTGCATATCTCATCTAGGCATGAAGGAATTGCTTAATATTTTCAATTCGTCCTGTTTAAAGGAGTGGATTCCTTTTGCAGTTGCTCTTAAACCAGTGTTGTCTTTCTTTTTCTTGTAATTATTCAAATGAGATGTTTCTGGAAGGTGGAGACTTGTCTTGTAATGTAGACTGTGTGTCCATCCGCAATCTTTAGACTCTTTTGCATTGGGATTTTATACATATAGGGAATAATTGAATTATGACATGGATGGACATTTTATATTGAGAAGGGTCAACTATTGCCACTATAGGTTTAGAAGCACCTTTTTTTGTCAAAGTGGAGTTGTTTGGATGAGTCTTCTCCTCATCGGTTTACACTTCAAATTTTTAGGCACTTCTCATAGCTGCCATTTATAACATGAATAAGAGAATTTTTTTTTTTGTTTTGACCGTAGGTATTGTGTATATAATAGGTGGACTCTTCTCCTTATGGCAGTCTAGAGTATTTTTGTAAGAGAGTGCATTGCCTTATGTTTATGCTTATGATGTGGTTGCTGGTCTCCAGGTGGATGAAGTGGAACTTTCATTCCCCCAAACTTCAATAGCAGAAAATGCAGAGGTAACTTTGGCATTGCATTTTGCTGTCAGATACAGAGTGGGGACTGCTATAGTTTTTGTTAATCACTAGGGACAATAAACCCTCCATGAATCTGATGCACTCGTATAAATTCATTTATTTCACTGGGATTTTTAAATTGTTTTTCAATTTATGATTGATGCTTATTGGATATGCTATTGATGTTCAATAATTATAGTAAGTTTGTTTATGAGATTTTATCACTCTTTTATGGTTACCTCTAATCGTCTGATGCATTAGATAATTGGCATGAGAATTCCTACCTCTCTGCAGTTGAACATAGAGAAAAATGGAGGAATCCAGGCATCAAGCAGAGAACCTAAAGGCAGTAGCCATTCTGCTCCAATTCTTCCAGAAAGAAAGTCTGACCCGGTTGAAAGATTCAGGCAAATGCGGCAATCAACAGCAACGAAGTCCAATGCTTATGTGCTGCCAATGCCTGTTGATGCAAAAGGTGCAATCTCTTCAAGAACAGGTAGTTCGGTTCCCCTCACAAGGCCAACAGACCACAGTGGAGGCACTCATCATTTGTTTCATTCTTCGCCATTGGAACAGAAAAAGCATGAGAAAGACTTGAGTGACTGTCAATTGCAGGAGTTCAATATACTTAAACCAAGTGCAGGACAGAAAGAAAGCTACAGTAACAGTACCTCGACTCCATTACCTCCTCCTCTACTTGAGGGAGTTTTAGTTTCTCAAGTTGACATGAATAGTACATCCAATCATAAAAAATGAAGGGACAGTCTTTCTCTGGCCCAATAATTGTTAAACCCCATGCAACCAAGCCTGCCTTTTCTGCTAGTGGTCCCATTTCTTCTACTGAACTTTCTCGGCAGGTTTCTGTAGTGCTTTCCCGCACCCAAGTTCCTCAGCCTACTTCATCTCCAAAAGTATCCCCTAGTGCTTCACCACCCTTTGCTTCTTCACCCAGAATAAGTGAGCTTCATGAGCTTCCTAGGCCACCTGGAAATTTAATCACCAAAGCAGCAAAATCTTCAGCATCAATTGTTCACTCTGCGCCATTAGTCAGAAATCCTGAACCTTCTGGAACAAACAAGGTTCTTACTGCAGCAACAAATGTGGCCTCACGTCTTCCAACTCCACCATTGGTTTCACGGAGTTTCTCAATACCCTCTAGCAGCCAGAGAGCAATGACAGTAAATGTTTCTAAGATTTTGGGACCTTCAAAAGTGTTGGATGAGGGCAGGGAAGTTGATTCTCCACCACTGACACCCATTTCCCTTGCCAATAACAATCCAGAATCTACCCCTTCCCAGATGGTTGCACATTCTGGTCAAATCAGAGGTAACTGATATATATTGTTTTAAGAATTGCTAAATGGACAACTTCTTTGGTCTGAAACATGCAACCATTGCAATAACTCTCAAAACAATTAAATTTGGCAATTCCCAAACGTTTATAATGAAGTTTGCAGGATAAATCTTCGCAGGTTTTTGGCTGTGGCTCCCATCTTCTTGTCCTGCTTGGTTTAAGCATAGATTATATTTACCTGATGCAGGTGGGAGCTGATATCATGCAAGGCTAGGTGTAGCTCTGAAGTCTTACGGTCCTGCCGCCTGACACTGCCACTATCTGTTCTTGAGTTTCATCAGCCTGGTATTGTAGATATAAATGTTTTGTCCATTCTATTAGTTGTTGGGGAGATGGCTAAGCTTTCTTGAGGAGTAATTCTATTGAGAAGTCAGAGTCCAGCACTTTTGGTATCCTTTTATTGATGTGGTGCAGCATTTCCACTCAGTGATTGACAAGGTCGCTTCGTAAGGTTGGTTAAGGCATCCCAGTTTTTGTTAATCAAGTTGCACGAAATTGCGCATTATGGCACCGTCGTGCATATTTCCAACTGAGTTTTGCTTCGTCTGCCCGCTGAAGGGGTGCCCAAACTGAGGCAGCATCTCTGATTCCTCACGCGGCAACAACGAAAACATTTGGGTTTAATTATCAAAGAAAGAAGAAAACCTTTGGGTTTGTCTTTTATTTCTTTCCAATGCTATAGCGCCCACTAATAAGGGAGAACATGAATCCTTGTCATTTGTGCGGACAGTTGATTTGACAACTGGTCTCTTCACGCCACATTTTGTACATAGATTTTCAAGTCTGTCCAATTCATTCCTCTTCCTCTTCGTGATAGAACCAACGGTGAGTGGTGACGGGGGTTGGTAACTGGCACCTCGCTGGTTTGTGGTTGGAAGAGTCCTGGCAATGTTGATGGAGATTGAAAACTGAATGCGGCTGCAAAGGCAAAGCAGGAATATCTGGAAAAACCCTTATCCTTGACTAATCAATAAGGCTGGCATAATTTCTTCAACTTGAAGCATTTAATTTTCTTTTCTGTATGCCTGTAGTTTCGCCATTGCAAGACTGGAGTGATAACCGCGTATTTGTTATAAAATGTTTTATTTTTTGTTCGTGATTCCACGACTTAATTTGTGAATTAAGGTAAATGCCATGACGCGGTTAAGGAAAATAAAATAATCTCATACCCTTTGCTTTGTCTATTTATATAATTTTAAGAAGCAGTAAAATTAAGTGGAAGCACTGGAAAGGGCACAGGTAAACACGCGATGTAACAAAGTCTACCAAGAAAATGGTGTCATAAGCAAATGAAATTGAAAAGTGGATAAATTATTTTACCGTCCTCCTTTGCGCGTTGTGTCTCGCGCGTCATTTGCGTGTTGTCGCGCTGTTGCACTATTTAAGAAAATGAATGACACTGAAATGAAACGAAAAGAAAAGAAAAGAAAAATAATATATAAGTAGATGGAAAGTTTAGATACGTTAAAATATCTCTAATATAAAAAAAATATTTTGAAAGAATTAAATCATCCATTTTTTTTTTTTATAGAAAAGTGCCTTTATATACTTAGTCACTATGTATTTTTATTTTTTATGTTATTAGAATTGTAATGTATGCGAGAGAAATTGATCCTATCAAAAGAAAACCTTCTAAAGAGTGATTTAAATTCCTAAGATGACACATTTCAACTACCCCGATTATTTAAAGTAAAATTTTTGAATTAATTTTTTAATATTGTGCATAATTTAAATTATATTTAATTATAAATTAAGATTACGGATATATTCATTTCAATTTTAATAAATGTAATAGATTAACTTGTTGAATAAATTATAATTCCACTAATACATATTAGTTGAAGATTTTAAATTAACCAATTTGGCAATCTCAAATTTTGTAGTGGAGCAAAAAAATTTAATGAGGTCAAATCTTATAATTCTATTCAAGTTATATGCAAAGTTTTTTTTTTTGTTTTTAAACAACATGTATTTTATTTATAATTATAATGAATATAATACAATCCATGAAAAAAATTACAATATAAGTATTCTATTCTTGAGCAAAATAAAGAATAGAGTAATCGAAGTGGTGTCTTACTACTCGTTAAAAAAAAAAAAACAATTTACATTTCAAAAGTAGCCAATTCTTTATCTATATATATTAATCCTAAAATACAAAGAAAAGGTTGTACTAACAAATTGACATACTCTACAGTGTCCTACATATTTAGCTCGTTCTTCCCCTTACACCTAATAGGCACACCGTACTCTAAAACTATAATAGCTTTTAACCTTTATACTTGAGTCAAAACGGTTTGGACTCAGACAATACAAGTTTTGTTACGGTATTAGTAAAGGAATTAATTTCGCATGGGCTATACATAAATGAAACATTTCTCTTAACAAGATACCGAATTTTGTGAAAGGTTGTCGTCAACATCAAAAGTCTCTTCATATTGTTGTTTATCCCTGTACATGCAAAGTTTATATATATATATATATATAGATTTAAGTGGGGGCATTTTTCTTCACTAGTAACTATAAAAAACCTTCTTATTGCCTTTTTTTTTTTTAATGAATTTAACTAGATTATTAATCTTTTATAGTCATAATAAAAAATTCTTAATTAGTCTAATGCTTTTTCATCACCATAGCTTGATGTTCCTCCTGTACCACAACCTTTATCTTCCTTGTTAACGTGTCCTATATCTCTTCAATCCACTTATATATGTGAAACCTCTTTTTTTTTTATTTTAATAATTTCATTATCACTCTATTCTTGTCACTTTACATGAACCTACTTTTTATAAAAAAAGTAAGTTCAAATTCTTACTAACAAAGTGTTATATCTTAACAAATTGAGGCATTAGAAAAGAAATCTTACATGGAATTTGGTTGATTTACCTTATAAAAAGCTTTTTATAGGAAGCAAAGTGGGTATATAAGATTAAAACTCATGTAGATAGTTTTATTAAGCAATATAAAGTTTTTCTTGTCATTTAAAGATTTACTTAGAAGTATAATATTGATTATAAAGAGATATTTACTTTTATGGATTGTCTTACCTTTATTTACTCCTTATTGGTAGTTATTGTAATAAAACAATAGAAATTGTCTTAAATGAATGTTAAAAATGTTTTTCTTAAAGGAGATCTAAATGAAGAAGTCTACATGTAGTCTTCTCTTGACTATCAATATCTTTTTCATAAATTTTTTCATCTTTGTTAAGTATTATATGGATTTAAACAAACACCTCAAATTTGGTTTTTCAGGTTCAGCTACATCATTTCAAAGCATAGGTTTACCTTACGTTCTTGTGACTTTACTCTTTTCATTTGAAAAATAGACATTAGTATTGTTATTTTTATACTTTATATAGATAATATGATTATTACAAATGATGATATTTCAAACTTTTATTTTCTTTAAAATTATCCAATCAACAATTTGAGATGAAAAATTGGGTTTCTGTGTTATTTTGTAAGCTTGAAAGTACCCTTTAGTGCTAATGGTTACTTTTTCTTCTGTGTTAAATATATTTCAAATCTTCTTCCTCTATATAGAATTACATATAACAAGATAGCTTATTTACCTCTTAAGATAAATGTTAAGTTCATGTTAACTAATGGTAAACTTATTAATGATACCACTTTTATTATTAGTTAGCTAAGATTTTAATTTATCTTAACATTGCATGTGCATTTTATTTAGTTATTTCATAACTGCTCTTACATATACTCATTTTATAATTATTCCTTACATTATATGGTATATGAAAAGGACTTTATTCATGAGCATCATTTATCTTTTTATTCCTTTCTTGGAATACAGACCTTTTCAAATGTTGACTAGATTAAACATCTTATATATAAATGGTTTGTTACTAATTTTTATTTCTTTCTTGACGGTTCTCTCGTCTCTTAATGTATAAAAAAGTAATTAATAGTAGCATACTTTAACATAAGGCTAAGTATTATGCATTAACTAATACAACAACTGAATTTACTTGGCTTCATTATTTGTTTACTGATATCAGTGTTTCGTTTTTAGGTCCTATTACATTGCATTGTAACAATTAGAACATCATTTAGATTGCCTACAATAACATTTTTTATAACTATACTAAGTGCATTAAGATTGATTGTGATTTCATTCGTTAACATATCAATGGTAAGATTATAAACTTATAATTTATTTCATTAATAGATTATCTTGCTTACATATTCTCAAGGGCACACCCTCTAAGCCATTTTCTTAAGTGAATGTGAAAATTCAAATTGACTTTTTTAAATCCAACATGAGTTTATGGAAAAATGTTAAATATATTATTTTATTTTTTAAAGATATATAACTGTGATGTGTTCATATTTGTTGAATTACATTAATTTTCTTTAATTACTATAAACTCTTTAGATTATAATAATATTATCCACATTTATTGTGATTATTAGTAATATTTTTAAATTACAATAATATTTTTATATTTTTTAATTAGACCATTCTTTATATTATTACATTATTATGTAATTATTATAACTTATGTACTTATTTAGTTGTGTATAACATTATAGAGAGATCCTTCTATAAATATTCTTATATAATTAAATAATACAGTTGTCATATTTATAAAGTCTCTTATGTTATTTTTATTAAGCCTATATCTATCTATTAATAATCATCTAATAATTTGATTGGACACTTTAACTAACATAACCTAAAATATTAGAGTCTTAGGTTTAATATTTATCTATGTAAATTAGATAATATGCACATATATAATATGATTAAAGTATGTTTTTTCTCCTAATTAGGACATCGATAATGACGTGGAGATGTTACAATCTATTCCTTTTATGCATTTAATCCATGTAATTGATTGTTAGAGCTAATATTAGGATTATTCCAAAATATTGTTAAAAATGAAGTCATAATGGTTTTTATTTTTGTAACTCTTGCTTGCTTGCTACCCTTTGAAAGCAATTATTCTCTTTAACTATTGTGAATTCAATTTTTGTAAGAATCATATGACTTATGATAAATCTAATTCAACAATAAAATTGAAAAATTTGTAAGTTAAAAAATACATGAGAAATTACTTAGTAACTTATTAAATAAATCCATGAGATTTGAAGGAGTTATTAAGTAAATCTACATGGATTAAGAAGCTTATTAAGTTTTTATACATCTTTGAAAAAACTAAATGAAAATATAAAAAGAAAATCTCAAGTGGCCTAGAATGTTAAAAGGAGCAAGGAATGTAGTGGTCAACAATTCATCATATTAATTGCTATCCTAATTCTAAATGAAAATTTCAAAAAAACATCTTAGGTAACCTCATAGTGGGAAGGAACATGGAACACAATGGTCTACAACTCACTGCATTAATTGTTATCTCAATTAATGTGATCAATTTGTGATCTTTAAACAATGATTTTGTATTTTTATCCAAAACTACTAGATAAACTCATTGTGAGATGGCCTCAATTGAATAGAATATCATTATAGTACATTAATAGCATTTGGTACTACACAAGAGAGTTGCATAGATATTGAGGAAATTTATATACAATATTTATATTGTATTAAATGCTATAAATGTGCTGTCAAATATTTTCTCATTTGATTTAAATCACATTGTATTTGTATGAGTTCATCTATATTTAAAAAAAAATCAAATACAAAATCTTCTTATTAATGAATCATAATCTAATTGGATTGTATTTCTTTAAGTAAAAGATTCCTTATTTGAGAGATATCTTTTGAACTAGAGAATTGTAATCAAATTATGAAATTTTATTAATAAATTTTGAATTACTATCTAATGTAATTTTTAAAATAAAATCAAGTATTTTAATTTAGAAATGTTAATCTTATAATTTTAATTAGAATCAAATTATTTCTTCATTTGAGCATGCCATAAATTAGATACCTCAATAAGAAAAATTCTGATTTTATTTCCTATAAAGGAATGATGTCTTCCGTATTTATTCCTTCTCACTAACAAATCAAACGTGAGCTTTGAAACCATAAAAGAGAGGAAAAGGAAGAAAACAAAGTGAAAACGAACAAAAACAAGCATTAGGTAGTCATGGCGGTTGGAATTGAAACAAAGAGATTTATGGTAGCGTTTGTATTTGTACTCTTGCTCTCCACATCTGCTGCCCGAAACTATCAGTGCTTTAAATATTGCCTAAAAGGCTGCAGCAATTTACCACCTCCTGTAGAAATTGTGTTCTACAGTGCTTGAAAACTTGCCCAGGTTCTTTTTCTTTCCTTCATCAAGTCGATGCATTCTTGTTTGTTCCAAAAATTTTATTTTGACATCATAGAAATTCAATTTTCGTTAATGTACAACAACTCACATATTCATACATATTCAAATTTCACTCTGGACCTACGGACTAAAAGTTAAACCAATGTCAAATAGATTTCCTATTTTTGTAACAAAAAAAAAAAACACATACATACCACTAAAGAGGGTTAATTTTGTTGTTATTATTGCAGGACGGAATGAATCGGAAGGATCAAACAAGAAAGAAGCCAAAAAGATCAAACCATAAATAGATAAATGCACTGAGAGTGTGGCAATTCGGGTTGTCACATCTCCTTGCTATTTATTACTCACCCCCTCGTTTGTATTCATGCTTGGATTTATGAAATAAAACGGAAACCTATTTGGTTATGTGTCAAATAATTGATAATGTGTCAATTAATTATTTATATCATGGCAATTAAGTTTTAAAAATATGTGGGTTGTGACTTTGTTCCCATTAGAATAAAATAATATACAAAATATAATTTTTTTTATGTTTTATTTTTTAAAAAATAAAATAAATAAGATTACTTGTAAAAAAAAAATTTTTATTTTTTTCACATAAAAGTATGTATTTTTAAATGAATGGAATCTTTTAAATTTATTTTAAATCAAATTTATAATAAAATTTAATAATTAATTTAATATTTTAACATGTAAAATCGTAAAACTTATCATTTTGTAAATATTACAAGGTGATGAAAACTTTAAATTTACTTAATTTGTAAAATAAATAATTTTATCAATTTAATTTAAACAATCGTTGTTAAAACAAAAAGATTTAATTTCAAACGGTCGTGGCAATAGGTCAAAGGGAGAGAGAGGGTGAGAGTCTAAACAAGCTAAACTTCATAATATGGCTGGGTTTGGGAATTGCAGGACCATCCAAAGATCAAACATTCCATGTGATGTGCTCTCCGTAATTCTCTCCCATAGCTAGTCAATTCGCAGGAAAAGTGAGCTTCCCCTCATGGCACCTGTCCCATATGGTAGATGACACATGAAAATGACTAGGGCAACCAGCGAGAATGGAGAGTGAAACAAATGCAATGATGTCCATGTAGATGCATTAGCCGCAGTGTTAAACTCTGTTGCCGATTGGGTAGCAGAGCAAGGGGAAGAATTAAGAATTACCCCTTGAACTGAATCATCCGCCCCACATTGCCTCTCGTGTGAATCTACCGTGTAATGACATGAACTTTATGTATGTACCAACAAAATGGAGAGGGGTAAGGTTGTGCCAGGCAATAAGACAGTTTTGGACGGGGGCGAATGATCCCTCATATAATTTCAGTATTAAATCAATTACTGTATATGTAAACAGTTGAATTTATATTTTAACAGACTACTAACTCAGCCAACGAATTTTTAAGAATAATCCAAGGTGAAACTCAGAAGGAAAGGGTGGGCTACCGTAACCTACGGATAACGAAGGAAGGAACCGATGGGGGCGTCGTCGATGGACTTAAGAGCATCAGCGGCACCCACGAGGATGATGTTCAACTTCAACGGCAACCCGAAATTGAAATCTCTTCCTCCCAAATCTTGGCCCCCCTTTTGCTTATTCTTCTCCTTAAGCTTTCCGCCCTGTAGCGTTAGTTGCTCGCCAAAATCTCTCATCACCACCAACCGTCGTTGCTCCCTTCTTCCAAGTGAAGCCCTCACGTCAACTCCCACTTCCACTTCCGGTGAGTTCTTATTCCATCTTCCGTCTATTTTATCACTTGTTTTATCATATATATATATATATAATTTTTTTTTTTATTTTTTCCTTTTCCTTTTCATTTTTTGTAGAGTCCAAGGCTGGCGGCTATGACCCATCATCTCTTGAAGTGAAGGTGAGACCTCCACTGTGGTGAGAATTGAAAAGAAGTTTGTTTTAAAACCTGAAAAATGTTTTTAATTCATCACAAGAGAGCGGCTGATATATCCTCTGAACTCAAAGGAACCTCCATATTTCTTGTTGGTAAGGCATATAATCGTTTAATTTCTGAACCACTTCCTTTTTGGATTGTTTAGCATTGAAATGGTAGGCATCTGTGTGTATGTATGTGCGACTGTTTATCTGAATTTCAGGTATGGAAAGTTCCATCAAGTCCAGTTTGGGTAAGCTTCTGGCAGATACCTTACGCTATTATTATCTTGACAGGTAATTGATATCAATCTCTTCCTGTCATTGAATTTCTGGGTAATTAATATCGCAGCTGATGCGAAGGTGAAAGCTTTGACTCACTAATTGAAGTCATTCTGTTTGTCTAGTGATAGTTTGGTCGAGGAATCTGCTGGTGGTGAAGTTTCCACCAAGTCTTTTGGTGAGAGTGATGAGGATGGATTTCAACCATGTGAGGTGATTTTTTTTTCCCTTTTGAGTTAAGTTGCAGTTAATCTACATGGGTTAAAAAGTTTATTAAGTTTTTATACATCTTTGAAACTAAATGAAAATCTAAAAAGAAAATTTCAAGTGGCCTGAAACGTTAAAAGGAGCAAGAAATGAACAACTCATTATATTAATTGCTATCCTAATTCTAAATGAAAATTTCAAAAAGAAATCTCAGGTGACCTCATGGTGGGAAGGAGCATGGAACACAATGGTCTACAACTCACTGCATTAATTGTTATCTCAATTAATGTGATCAATTTGTGATCTTTAGACAATGATTTTGTTTTTTTTATCCAAAACTACTAGATAAACTCAATTTGAAGTGGTCTCAATTGAATAGAATATCATTAAATGTTCAAGAGAGTTGCATTGAAATTGAGTAAATTTACACACAATATTTATGTTGTATCAAATGTTATTAATGTGATGTCAAATATTTTCTCATTTTAAACTACATTGTATTTATCTGTGTTATCTAAATAGTATGTCTATTTTTTTATTTTAAAAAAATTAAATACAAAATCTTCTTATTAATGAATCAAATCTAATTGGATGGTGTTTCTTTAATTAAAAGATTCTTTATTTAAATTCATAAATAGGAGAGACATCTTTTCTTTTAAAATAGCAAATCAAGTGGGAAGCAAATCTAAAATTAAGACGGAAAAGGAAAAAGTAAAATCAAACCAAAGTAGACATTAAGCAGTCATGGCAGCTCGAATTGAAACATACAGATTTACGCTAGCTTTTGCAATTGTGCTTTTGCTATCTACAACTACTGCCCGAGACCCTAATTGCTGGAAAAAGTGCTATGCAGGCTGCCATGATTCTCCAGTTATTGTAGCATGCCTTCAGCGTTGCTTCATGCTGTGCGACCACCAGACAGGTTCTTTTTCTTTTCTTCATTAAATTACGGTGCATTCTTGGTTGTTGAAAAAAAAAATTTATTTTGATATCATGACAGCTTAAATTTTCTTAATGTATTATAGCATAGAATATTATTCATTTTAATTTTTAATGTTTTTTATTTATACTCATCATTTATAGGCTAAAATTGAAATACTCTAAATTTAGGTGTCAAAGAGGTTTCATCTTTTCAAATCTCCTATTCTTTTTGTGCCTTTTGACTCTTATAACAAAGAAGAAAAAGCCAGCGCGCGCGCGCACATAAAATATTTTTATGGGTTGTTGCAGAACAAAACGAGGTGGAAGGAGCCAAGCAAGCAACAAGCCAAAAGATTAAACAGTAAAGCGGATATATTTACTAATCGTTGCAATTCAAGTTGTTACGTTATCTTCCTGTATCATGGTATCTCCTTTGTGTTTATACTTTGATGTAAGAAATAAAAAGGAAGATTATTTTGGCTATTTGGTCACCTGAAATAACTGGCAATGCCCTAATTGATTATTCCATGTATTTATCATTCAACTCCCCCATTCCATAATAATACATTAGATTGTGCTAAAATTAAAATTAATTTGATATAAATCAAATCAAAAATTTTATATAATTGGTTGTACAGTCTTCACAGCTACTTGGACTTGCATGTGATGTGTGTCTGTCTTAATAAACAATCTAAAGAATCCCATTAGATTGACAATGAATTACCTGGTACATCACTTGTCTCATCCTTTGGACGTATAAACAGCCCCAAACTTCAACCTCCAAGGGTAGGCTCTTTTCGAGTCATGTTTTCCCTATAAAAACAACTATATTGTGAAGAGCAACCAAGTGTGATTGGCTTTTATGACCGTTTGCCTAGAGCAGTTGATTTATAGATATTGTCTTAAGCGAGGAAATAAGGGATTGGATTCTGTCTCTTCCATCCCACTCCCTCTATGTAAGGGAGGGAGGGAAGTAACCCGTTCATTGGATCTTGTCATTTGAGTAGCAGCACTGTTGTCACGTCGCGTTCCATTGTTCCTTGCAAGTCGCATCTCTTTGTGTTTTTGTTTTTTCAAATAGTCTCTTTTTCCCATTTCATCAGCCCTCCATTGCCAAGGCAAACAACCTGACGACCATTGCCTGCGTTTTGTCCCCTAAAATATATAGTTATTGATATATGCGACTTGTGGATATGTTTTTTGCTTGTACCATTTTAAAATATATGGTTTGTGACTTGTCCTCGCTACCCAATTAGAATAATAAACAGAACATAAATTCTCCCAAGTTTTATCCTCCAAAGAATGGGCTTGCCAATGAAAGCAAATAATTATGTATTTTTAAATAAATGAAATCTTCTGCATGTGAATTAGTGAACAATTTAAATTGTGACATAGCAAAACTTGTCATTTTATAGACATTACAAGAGAATGGAAACTTTATATATTAACTTGTAAAATAGACAATTTTACGTCTTTAATTAAAACAGTCCTCAGTGAAACACAAGGATTTAATTGCCAAACAGTTGTGACAATAGGTCAAATGGGGTGGGTGTGTCTAACCAAGCTAACTTCAAAATATGGAAGAATTAGGGAATTAAAGGACCCTCGAAAGATCAAACCTTTCAGATGATGTGCTCTACTTAATTCTCTTCCTTCGCAAGTCAATTTACAATTTACAACAAAGTGTGACAGAATTTCATGTTGAATAGGAAAAGGAGATTTTGAATCTTATAAATGTAGGCACATGGTATCTATCCCATACGTGGTGAAGGGGAGGAGGAATCCATAGAGTGTTTTTGTGTCAACATGCAAAGTTGACCTAGTTTGCATCTCCGTAAGGTCACTTCCTAAATGAGAAAGTTTCCTTCACTCCAATTATGGTGGGATGAGCTAATCGAGAACTTAGAGAAGGAAGGATGCTCATCATCTCTCAATGATTTTGCAATCGTTTGCTGGTATATATGGACAGTTGAGAGTCAACTGTGATGTCGGATACGATGGTAAAACAACCCTAACTTGATTGAGTATAGTGCGCAGGAACAGTGAGAGGAGGATCGTGGAAGGGCGCAAATGCTCAATTACAATTTCCTCTCCTCTTGGGGCTGAGGCGCATGCATTGCTAGAAGCTATTTATATGGACAGGTTTATGTGACGAGAGATTATAATAATTGAAACCGATTCTGAGATGACATATGAAAATGTCTAGGGCAACCAGCGAAAATGCATAGTCAAGCAAATGCAATGATGTCAATGCAGATGTTTTAGCCGGAGTGTTAACACTGTTGCTGATTGGGTAGCTAAGCAGCGAAAATGCATAGTCAAGCAAATACAATTACCCGTTGTACTGAATCACCCACCCCTCATTGCCCCTTGGGAATCTATTATGTAATGACATGAACTGTACTATTATTATGCTACCAAAAAGAGAGAGGGTAAGGTTGTATTAGGCAATTAGACAGTTTTGGATATGAGTGAATGATCTTGATATAAGCTTGTCCAATGGGTGGCAGGTTATAAGTCCAACTGTGTGAGTCGTTTTTTTTCGTATTTTTTTTTTTTTTTTTTTTTTTTTTTTTTTTTTTTTTTTTTTTTTTTTTTTTTTTTTTCTTTATTTTTTTTTTTTTTTATATTTTTTCTCTTGTTTCTTTTTTTATTTTTTTTTTTTTCGTTTTTGTTTTTTTTCCCTTTTTTATTCTCACTTGTTTTTTTTTTTTTTTTTTTTTTTTTTTTTTAATTTTTGCCTCCCTTTTTTTTTTATTTTATTTTTTGTTTTAATTTTTTTTTTTTTTGTTTTCTTCTTTTTTTTTTTATTTTCCCTTTTTTTTTATATGTTTTTTTTTTTTTTTTCATTTTGTTATTAGGTTTAGCTTGTTCTTTTTTTTTTTTTTTTTTATTATTTTTTCTTATCGTTATTTTTTTTTTGTTTTTTTCCTTTTTTTTGTAAATTCTTTTTTGTTTTTTTTTTTTTTTTTTTTTTTTTTTTTTTTTTTTTGCTTTTTTTTTTTTTTTTTGTTTTTTTTTTTTTTTCTTTTTTTTTTTTTTTTTTTTGATTTTCTTCTTTTTTTTGTTTTTTTTTTTTTTTTTTGATTTTTTTTTTTTTTTTTTTTTTTTTTTTTTTTTTTTTTTTTTTTTTTTTTTTTTTTTTTTTTTTTTTTTTTTTTTTTTTTTTTTTTTTTTTTTTTTTTTTTTTTTTTTTTTTTTTTTTTTTTTTTTTTTTTTTTTTTTTTTTTTTTTTTTTTTTTTTTTTTTTTTTTTTTTTTTTTTTTTTTTTTTTTTTTTTTTTTTTTTTTTTTTTTTTTTTTTTTTTTTTTTTTTTTTTTTTTTTTTTTTTTTTTTTTTTTTTTTTTTTTTTTTTTTTTTTTTTTTTTTTTTTTTTTTTTTTTTTTTTTTTTTTTTTTTTTTTTTTTTTTTTTTTTTTTTTTTTTTTTTTTTTTTTTTTTTTTTTTTTTTTTTTTTTTTTTTTTTTTTTTTTTTTTTTTTTTTTTTTTTTTTTTTTTTTTTTTTTTTTTTTTTTTTTTTTTTTTTTTTTTTTTTTTTTTTTTTTTTTTTTTTTTTTTTTTTTTTTTTTTTTTTTTTTTTTTTTTTTTTTTTTTTTTTTTTTTTTTTTTTTTTTTTTTTTTTTTTTTTTTTTTTTTTTTTTTTTTTTTTTTTTTTTTTTTTTTTTTTTTTTTTTTTTTTTTTTTTTTTTTTTTTTTTTTTTTTTTTTTTTTTTTTTTTTTTTTTTTTTTTTTTTTTTTTTTTTTTTTTTTTTTTTTTTTTTTTTTTTTTTTTTTTTTTTTTTTTTTTTTTTTTTTTTTTTTTTTTTTTTTTTTTTTTTTTTTTTTTTTTTTTTTTTTTTTTTTTTTTTTTTTTTTTTTTTTTTTTTTTTTTTTTTTTTTTTTTTTTTTTTTTTTTTTTTTTTTTTTTTTTTTTTTTTTTTTTTTTTTTTTTTTTTTTTTTTTTTTTTTTTTTTTTTTTTTTTTTTTTTTTTTTTTTTTTTTTTTTTTTTTTTTTTTTTTTTTTTTTTTTTTTTTTTTTTTTTTTTTTTTTTTTTTTTTTTTTTTTTTTTTTTTTTTTTTTTTTTTTTTTTTTTTTTTTTTTTTTTTTTTTTTTTTTTTTTTTTTTTTTTTTTTTTTTTTTTTTTTTTTTTTTTTTTTTTTTTTTTTTTTTTTTTTTTTTTTTTTTTTTTTTTTTTTTTTTTTTTTTTTTTTTTTTTTTTTTTTTTTTTTTTTTTTTTTTTTTTTTTTTTTTTTTTTTTTTTTTTTTTTTTTTTTTTTTTTTTTTTTTTTTTTTTTTTTTTTTTTTTTTTTTTTTTTTTTTTTTTTTTTTTTTTTTTTTTTTTTTTTTTTTTTTTTTTTTTTTTTTTTTTTTTTTTTTTTTTTTTTTTTTTTTTTTTTTTTTTTTTTTTTTTTTTTTTTTTTTTTTTTTTTTTTTTTTTTTTTTTTTTTTTTTTTTTTTTTTTTTTTTTTTTTTTTTTTTTTTTTTTTTTTTTTTTTTTTTTTTTTTTTTTTTTTTTTTTTTTTTTTTTTTTTTTTTTTTTTTTTTTTTTTTTTTTTTTTTTTTTTTTTTTTTTTTTTTTTTTTTTTTTTTTTTTTTTTTTTTTTTTTTTTTTTTTTTTTTTTTTTTTTTTTTTTTTTTTTTTTTTTTTTTTTTTTTTTTTTTTTTTTTTTTTTTTTTTTTTTTTTTTTTTTTTTTTTTTTTTTTTTTTTTTTTTTTTTTTTTTTTTTTTTTTTTTTTTTTTTTTTTTTTTTTTTTTTTTTTTTTTTTTTTTTTTTTTTTTTTTTTTTTTTTTTTTTTTTTTTTTTTTTTTTTTTTTTTTTTTTTTTTTTTTTTTTTTTTTTTTTTTTTTTTTTTTTTTTTTTTTTTTTTTTTTTTTTTTTTTTTTTTTTTTTTTTTTTTTTTTTTTTTTTTTTTTTTTTTTTTTTTTTTTTTTTTTTTTTTTTTTTTTTTTTTTTTTTTTTTTTTTTTTTTTTTTTTTTTTTTTTTTTTTTTTTTTTTTTTTTTTTTTTTTTTTTTTTTTTTTTTTTTTTTTTTTTTTTTTTTTTTTTTTTTTTTTTTTTTTTTTTTTTTTTTTTTTTTTTTTTTTTTTTTTTTTTTTTTTTTTTTTTTTTTTTTTTTTTTTTTTTTTTTTTTTTTTTTTTTTTTTTTTTTTTTTTTTTTTTTTTTTTTTTTTTTTTTTTTTTTTTTTTTTTTTTTTTTTTTTTTTTTTTTTTTTTTTTTTTTTTTTTTTTTTTTTTTTTTTTTTTTTTTTTTTTTTTTTTTTTTTTTTTTTTTTTTTTTTTTTTTTTTTTTTTTTTTTTTTTTTTTTTTTTTTTTTTTTTTTTTTTTTTTTTTTTTTTTTTTTTTTTTTTTTTTTTTTTTTTTTTTTTTTTTTTTTTTTTTTTTTTTTTTTTTTTTTTTTTTTTTTTTTTTTTTTTTTTTTTTTTTTTTTTTTTTTTTTTTTTTTTTTTTTTTTTTTTTTTTTTTTTTTTTTTTTTTTTTTTTTTTTTTTTTTTTTTTTTTTTTTTTTTTTTTTTTTTTTTTTTTTTTTTTTTTTTTTTTTTTTTTTTTTTTTTTTTTTTTTTTTTTTTTTTTTTTTTTTTTTTTTTTTTTTTTTTTTTTTTTTTTTTTTTTTTTTTTTTTTTTTTTTTTTTTTTTTTTTTTTTTTTTTTTTTTTTTTTTTTTTTTTTTTTTTTTTTTTTTTTTTTTTTTTTTTTTTTTTTTTTTTTTTTTTTTTTTTTTTTTTTTTTTTTTTTTTTTTTTTTTTTTTTTTTTTTTTTTTTTTTTTTTTTTTTTTTTTTTTTTTTTTTTTTTTTTTTTTTTTTTTTTTTTTTTTTTTTTTTTTTTTTTTTTTTTTTTTTTTTTTTTTTTTTTTTTTTTTTTTTTTTTTTTTTTTTTTTTTTTTTTTTTTTTTTTTTTTTTTTTTTTTTTTTTTTTTTTTTTTTTTTTTTTTTTTTTTTTTTTTTTTTTTTTTTTTTTTTTTTTTTTTTTTTTTTTTTTTTTTTTTTTTTTTTTTTTTTTTTTTTTTTTTTTTTTTTTTTTTTTTTTTTTTTTTTTTTTTTTTTTTTTTTTTTTTTTTTTTTTTTTTTTTTTTTTTTTTTTTTTTTTTTTTTTTTTTTTTTTTTTTTTTTTTTTTTTTTTTTTTTTTTTTTTTTTTTTTTTTTTTTTTTTTTTTTTTTTTTTTTTTTTTTTTTTTTTTTTTTTTTTTTTTTTTTTTTTTTTTTTTTTTTTTTTTTTTTTTTTTTTTTTTTTTTTTTTTTTTTTTTTTTTTTTTTTTTTTTTTTTTTTTTTTTTTTTTTTTTTTTTTTTTTTTTTTTTTTTTTTTTTTTTTTTTTTTTTTTTTTTTTTTTTTTTTTTTTTTTTTTTTTTTTTTTTTTTTTTTTTTTTTTTTTTTTTTTTTTTTTTTTTTTTTTTTTTTTTTTTTTTTTTTTTTTTTTTTTTTTTTTTTTTTTTTTTTTTTTTTTTTTTTTTTTTTTTTTTTTTTTTTTTTTTTTTTTTTTTTTTTTTTTTTTTTTTTTTTTTTTTTTTTTTTTTTTTTTTTTTTTTTTTTTTTTTTTTTTTTTTTTTTTTTTTTTTTTTTTTTTTTTTTTTTTTTTTTTTTTTTTTTTTTTTTTTTTTTTTTTTTTTTTTTTTTTTTTTTTTTTTTTTTTTTTTTTTTTTTTTTTTTTTTTTTTTTTTTTTTTTTTTTTTTTTTTTTTTTTTTTTTTTTTTTTTTTTTTTTTTTTTTTTTTTTTTTTTTTTTTTTTTTTTTTTTTTTTTTTTTTTTTTTTTTTTTTTTTTTTTTTTTTTTTTTTTTTTTTTTTTTTTTTTTTTTTTTTTTTTTTTTTTTTTTTTTTTTTTTTTTTTTTTTTTTTTTTTTTTTTTTTTTTTTTTTTTTTTTTTTTTTTTTTTTTTTTTTTTTTTTTTTTTTTTTTTTTTTTTTTTTTTTTTTTTTTTTTTTTTTTTTTTTTTTTTTTTTTTTTTTTTTTTTTTTTTTTTTTTTTTTTTTTTTTTTTTTTTTTTTTTTTTTTTTTTTTTTGTTTTTTTTTTTTTTTTTTTTTTTTTTTTTTTTTTTTTTTTTTTTTTTTTTTTTTTTTTTTTTTTTTTTTTTTTTTTTTTTTTTTTTTTTTTTTTTTTTTTTTTTTTTTTTTTTTTTTTTTTTTTTTTTTTTTTTTTTTTTTTTTTTTTTTTTTTTTTTTTTTTTTTTTTTTTTTTTTTTTTTTTTTTTTTTTTTTTTTTTTTTTTTTTTTTTTTTTTTTTTTTTTTTTTTTTTTTTTTTTTTTTTTTTTTTTTTTTTTTTTTTTTTTTTTTTTTTTTTTTTTTTTTTTTTTTTTTTTTTTTTTTTTTTTTTTTTTTTTTTTTTTTTTTTTTTTTTTTTTTTTTTTTTTTTTTTTTTTTTTTTTTTTTTTTTTTTTTTTTTTTTTTTTTTTTTTTTTTTTTTTTTTTTTTTTTTTTTTTTTTTTTTTTTTTTTTTTTTTTTTTTTTTTTTTTTTTTTTTTTTTTTTTTTTTTTTTTTTTTTTTTTTTTTTTTTTTTTTTTTTTTTTTTTTTTTTTTTTTTTTTTTTTTTTTTTTTTTTTTTTTTTTTTTTTTTTTTTTTTTTTTTTTTTTTTTTTTTTTTTTTTTTTTTTTTTTTTTTTTTTTTTTTTTTTTTTTTTTTTTTTTTTTTTTTTTTTTTTTTTTTTTTTTTTTTTTTTTTTTTTTTTTTTTTTTTTTTTTTTTTTTTTTTTTTTTTTTTTTTTTTTTTTTTTTTTTTTTTTTTTTTTTTTTTTTTTTTTTTTTTTTTTTTTTTTTTTTTTTTTTTTTTTTTTTTTTTTTTTTTTTTTTTTTTTTTTTTTTTTTTTTTTTTTTTTTTTTTTTTTTTTTTTTTTTTTTTTTTTTTTTTTTTTTTTTTTTTTTTTTTTTTTTTTTTTTTTTTTTTTTTTTTTTTTTTTTTTTTTTTTTTTTTTTTTTTTTTTTTTTTTTTTTTTTTTTTTTTTTTTTTTTTTTTTTTTTTTTTTTTTTTTTTTTTTTTTTTTTTTTTTTTTTTTTTTTTTTTTTTTTTTTTTTTTTTTTTTTTTTTTTTTTTTTTTTTTTTTTTTTTTTTTTTTTTTTTTTTTTTTTTTTTTTTTTTTTTTTTTTTTTTTTTTTTTTTTTTTTTTTTTTTTTTTTTTTTTTTTTTTTTTTTTTTTTTTTTTTTTTTTTTTTTTTTTTTTTTTTTTTTTTTTTTTTTTTTTTTTTTTTTTTTTTTTTTTTTTTTTTTTTTTTTTTTTTTTTTTTTTTTTTTTTTTTTTTTTTTTTTTTTTTTTTTTTTTTTTTTTTTTTTTTTTTTTTTTTTTTTTTTTTTTTTTTTTTTTTTTTTTTTTTTTTTTTTTTTTTTTTTTTTTTTTTTTTTTTTTTTTTTTTTTTTTTTTTTTTTTTTTTTTTTTTTTTTTTTTTTTTTTTTTTTTTTTTTTTTTTTTTTTTTTTTTTTTTTTTTTTTTTTTTTTTTTTTTTTTTTTTTTTTTTTTTTTTTTTTTTTTTTTTTTTTTTTTTTTTTTTTTTTTTTTTTTTTTTTTTTTTTTTTTTTTTTTTTTTTTTTTTTTTTTTTTTTTTTTTTTTTTTTTTTTTTTTTTTTTTTTTTTTTTTTTTTTTTTTTTTTTTTTTTTTTTTTTTTTTTTTTTTTTTTTTTTTTTTTTTTTTTTTTTTTTTTTTTTTTTTTTTTTTTTTTTTTTTTTTTTTTTTTTTTTTTTTTTTTTTTTTTTTTTTTTTTTTTTTTTTTTTTTTTTTTTTTTTTTTTTTTTTTTTTTTTTTTTTTTTTTTTTTTTTTTTTTTTTTTTTTTTTTTTTTTTTTTTTTTTTTTTTTTTTTTTTTTTTTTTTTTTTTTTTTTTTTTTTTTTTTTTTTTTTTTTTTTTTTTTTTTTTTTTTTTTTTTTTTTTTTTTTTTTTTTTTTTTTTTTTTTTTTTTTTTTTTTTTTTTTTTTTTTTTTTTTTTTTTTTTTTTTTTTTTTTTTTTTTTTTTTTTTTTTTTTTTTTTTTTTTTTTTTTTTTTTTTTTTTTTTTTTTTTTTTTTTTTTTTTTTTTTTTTTTTTTTTTTTTTTTTTTTTTTTTTTTTTTTTTTTTTTTTTTTTTTTTTTTTTTTTTTTTTTTTTTTTTTTTTTTTTTTTTTTTTTTTTTTTTTTTTTTTTTTTTTTTTTTTTTTTTTTTTTTTTTTTTTTTTTTTTTTTTTTTTTTTTTTTTTTTTTTTTTTTTTTTTTTTTTTTTTTTTTTTTTTTTTTTTTTTTTTTTTTTTTTTTTTTTTTTTTTTTTTTTTTTTTTTTTTTTTTTTTTTTTTTTTTTTTTTTTTTTTTTTTTTTTTTTTTTTTTTTTTTTTTTTTTTTTTTTTTTTTTTTTTTTTTTTTTTTTTTTTTTTT